>PVJI01009055.1:0-67471 GCA_004026765.1 Micronycteris hirsuta
GGGGACTGGCCCACAACCCAGGCATGTGCCCTGACTGGGAATCAAACCAGGACCCTTTGGTTCCCAGCCCATGCTCAATCCACTGAGCTACACCAGCCAGGGCTCTCTACATAGGACTTTTTATTGGCAGCTGACATATGGACTTTCTCTGTGTTAGCAATGTATTGGTCAAGCATAATTGAAATCTAGTCATGTAGAATCAGACGTCGTCCTTCAACAGATTCAGGCTTGGCACACCAGCAGATCCACACTGATAGGTTTTTAACTAAAACCTGTCTTCTCTACCCAAGACTCTAGAGACATTTTTCCTCTTCTAATGGTGGAAACCACTTCATATCTTGCACTAAGCCCTAGTAATTGAGAGTTTCCTTGGAAGAAAGACTCAGCCATTAGTGTTGAGAGAAGCAGAAGTGGGTATGTGGCATCACTAGACATCATTAGACAACAGGTGGCAGACTGGACAAGTAATCAATATTGGGAGTCCTACAGAAAACTCAAGTGTCCTTATAGGGAATCAGAAACATAAAATGGGATCAGGCATTGATAAGGTATTGGTCCAGTGCCATGGACTGTGCTGGAATTTTAACATCCACCATGTAATTTAATTCTCTTATAAACTCTATGGTATTGATATTATCCACATTTTAAAAATGAGGGAACTAAGACTCAGGATCTTGATTCAGGCTTGTCTGACTTTGAAGCCCTTTCCAGCATCCTAGACTGCTGCTCCTTATTTCTCCACATGAATACAAGTGATATTCAAGGATACAGGCTGGCAGGAGCAGAATGGCCCAGCTGGGGCCAGGTTTTTGGTGAGATGCCATGTGAACATTGGTTGGCTGTCAAGGTGGACATATAATGGAGAAATTGGTGAGAACTTCACAAACTTGGCCTATGACAGAGATGCATAGTCAGCTGTCCTAGCCTATAACTACACATTAAGTTTCTTGCTAGACATTTCTAACGCTCTGCATTTTCTTGTCTAGGGATGAGATCATCCTATGTTAAACCACCCTCTTTGTGGAGAGTTTTCTTTGAACCCCCTTCTTTTATCTGTAGGATTTATGTCATTTTCCTACAGGTAAAAGACCCACAAGAGGACCCAATGTTCTCTTCAGTGTCCAGTATTGGAAGTGCTCTGCTATATCTGCCATTTTTCTGGTGCTCACAATCCCAAGGTTGCAGAGGGATAAGATCAGTTCACCACCTGGATTCATTGGGGGCAAACATCTCTCAAACCACATTTCAGTCATGTATTCCACAGACATTGAGCATTTATTATGCACCAAGAACCACTTAGATTCTTGGAATGCATCATGTGAATAGATGCTTATAACACATCAAATGACCCAAAGTGAGAAAAAACTTGCTGTCAGAGAGCTGACACTCCAGCAGGGAGTGGGGAAGTAAGGAAGAGGAGATGAGGTCAAAAAAGTATTGGGGGGAAGGGTATGCAGGACCATTTGGTTTTTCCTTTGAATGACTGGAAAGCTACTGTAGGGCTTTGAGCAAAGGAGTGACACGGCCTGACACATTTTTATTAGGATCTGATGGCTGCTGTGTTGAGAATAGACTGTACTTATACAAAAACAGAGGTAGTGAGGTCAATGAGGAATCTAATGGGAAAACTGTGAGATGATGGTGGCTTGGGTGATAGGAACACAAGTTGTGAGTAGTTGGGTTTGGGATGTATTCTGAAGGTAGAGCTAATGGGATTTCCAACATATTGGATGTGGGATGTAAAAGAAAGAAAGAAAGAGAGCAGTCAAGGTTGACATGGGCTGCCTTTAGCTAAGGTGAAGAAAGTTGTTGGGTATTTGGAGGGGGGAGATAGAGAGGTCAGTTTTGAACATTTGAGGGTTTATTATACATCTTGCGATATCTCTCAGTTAATCATGGAGTGTGGCTTGAGGGATCAGGAGCTGAGACGACTCAAAGAGAACTGGAGAAATGTACAGAGAAAGAGATGGGCTGTGCCTATAAGAGTCTTCTCTGAAAGTGCTACAGGAGGAAGTTGTGAAGGATCCCATAGCACTTAATGCTGCTGGGTCTCATAAAGTCCACATGGAGTCTGTCTGCTCTCCATAGAACCCAAGGAACTCTTTGCTACTAAGCTGAAGTGTGTGGCCAGGGTGTCACTGACAGAGCAAGTGTAAACTGAATGCGTTTGGGCACAAATGACCAGGGCAGGGTCTCGAGCATTGGAACTAAGACTCAGATCCACATATAAAAATTGTGGTCTTCTCTTGGGGTGGGGGTGCTTCTAGTGCTCACTCTTATCTGGTCCTCAGCTTCTCCTTGAGCACACCAGAGGATGACACAGCTCTCTCCCCATGAGGATGGGCAGGGTCATGTGATTAGTTCTGAACGATAGGCTCGACTGAAAGTGACATCATTTCTTGGCTAAAGGATTTAATTGTCATAATGACCCTGTCCCTCTGGCTTCCCCTGTACTGGTGACTAAGGAGGCCTCATGTTCTAGATGGTGCACCAACAACGTGTCAACCTCTGTCATCCAGGCCCCTATGTGACTCCATGGAGTAGAACCCCTACTCCCCTTACTGTATATGTACAAGGAGACAGAACTTGTTGTGCTGAGCCACTGAGATTCCAGAGTTAATGTCACCACAGCAAAAACTAGACTCCCTTGACTAAAAGAGCTCTTAACGACAGAAGCAAATTACACGTACTCTTTCATTTCTTATCCTTCTAAAAAACATAAAAACTGCCCTGACCAATGTGGATGGTCATCCCGCAAAGCAAAATGTTACTAGTTCGATTCCTGGTCAGGGCAAATGTCTCGGTTGTGGGTTTGGTCCTGGTTGGGGTGCATACCAGAGGCAACCAATCGATGTTTCTCTCTCACATTGGTGTTTCTCTCCCTCTCTTTCTCCCTCCTTTCCTCTTTAAAAAATAAAAATTAAAAAAAAAACATAAAAACTGTTAACGCTCTTCTAATGCTCTTGATAATACCTGTTTGTCAAAACCCCTAGCCATCCCAAGACTCAGCTCTGTGTGAAGCCTTCCCCGCCCCTACCTCACCCCAAACGATGACACTTCAGCATACCTTCGTTACGGAACTTACCACGTTGTGTTCAAATAATTTGTTTCTGTCTGACTCTCCCACTAGACTGTAAATGTCAGAAGCTTCCTCTTTTCCCCTCTTAAGAGTAGGAGGAAAGTACACCAAAGGAAGGATCAATACATATAAAAGGCAGCCGCACTGAGTCTCCCTTCCACCTTAATTGGTAGTGCTTTTGTTAACTGCGGGTAATAGAAATCTACTCTTGCTAGTTTAAATGAAAAAGGAAATTTATTGGAGAGATATAGAAGTTTTTAGAATGTAAGGGAAAGATAAACAAGAAATTCAAGGAATTGTAGGAACCAGTGTGACCCTGCAGATTTCATTCAGTGACAGGATTTATTAACCATCCATCTACTGCTTCACACAGCTCCCAACTCCTGGACACTGCATCCCTGAGTTAGATTGTCCAGGAGAGAGAATCCAACTGGCCCAGCTTGGGTTAAATGTCTGTCTCTGACCCCAGCGCCAATGACCAGGACAAGTGCTCTGAAGTAGAAGCACAAAGCTGCAGCTTTGCAATGTGAGCCATGCTCAGCGATAAGAGGCTGGAAAATAATCTCACAGATGCTACTATCAAATGACATCTTGTCTAACCTTCAGAAAAAGCATCTACTTGCCTCACAGCTCTGTAGACTCTCTCTCAACATGACACTTCCTGATAAATTCCAACCAAGCACATTCCTGGAGCCTGCCTTCAGGCGTCCTAACTCACCCTGAACTTCTGTAAAAGTACCTGGATGCACATCTCTTTCTAGGTACTGGACATGCCCAGAAGTTTGGATAATCTTATTTGCCCTTAGCTGGCTATTCTGTTGCTCCCAGTAACTTTCCTCCTTAACATTTCACAATGTCTAGGGCACCCAGCTCCTCTCATGGGCTTTATCAGCCCCTGCTTGGGCTGATGGCTCATCCAAGCCCAATTGTTAGCTGGGAACTGACTATGAATTTCCCCATATTTGGCCCATAGGAGGTGTTGGTTGAATTAAACTGAAACAGATAACAAAAGCTAGATTGTTATGACCACCTTTTTCTGGAATGGGAAACCAGAAGAAAACTGGGCCTGCAGGGAAGAGGTTGTGCAGCATCAATTTTGGAAACAGATACCCCCAGGTCCTGACCATTCATTCTCATGTATGCATTCATTCATTCATTCATTCAACAAACATTTCCAGGCACCTATTATGTCAAGGTTTTTCTAGGTCTGGGGATAGTAAAATGAAAAAGATCTTGTCTTGCAATTAACTCAAGTCTAGTAGGAGATGCAGAGATTCAAACAGATAACTGAAATTCTGGGTGATCAATTAGAAAGTAAAATCTTATGAAAAGAGTGTGGGTTGTGAAGATTGATATGACTCCTGCCTCCATAACTTCCTGGCTGTATGACCTTAGATGAATTATTTGACCTTTCTGGGTTTTAGTTTCCTATGACAGAGGCAAAAGTAACATCAGCTTCACAATGTTGTTGTATTGGATATAATATGTAAACTGTCTAGCAGTTAATAGGTTGCCAACAATTAATAATGGTAATTATTAATATCATTTAAAAATCCAGGATTTTTTTTTACATACTTATGAAAGAGTGAGGTTTGTCCCATAATTTCTAGGGCCTACAACACTGTCTAACACATAATAAGCCCGCAATAAATATTTTTTTAATGAATGAATGAACCACCATTTTTTGTTCATTCACCTTATCGTAGGCATTCATGTGTATATCTGCAAAACAACTTAATTTATAGATACAGTACAATATAGGAGTTAAGGCCTTCATCTTTGGTGTTAGGAATATTGGGTTCTAAGCCTTACTATGAATTTGGGCTCTGTCTTAGATGGGTCCCTAGAAGCAGAAACTGAGAATGGACCTCTGCAAATGATGAGAATGTTCTCCAGAGAGACTTGTAAGAAAGTAAAGGAGACCAGATAAAGCAGACTAAGAAGCTAGACGAAGACATGGTGGCTTCTGGTACCTCAGTCTGGCCTCAGTCTAATTCTGTAGAGAATGCTGGAGATTGAATTGCTCCAAAGTCGGTACTGTCTTGATGAAAGGTAGCTGGCTTTTGTACCCCCCACCTCAGTCAGCTACTGGCTGGGTGTGGCCCTGGGAAGGAGCATCTCTCATAATCTCTGAAGAGTCTCCAGCAGGGTGGTTCCCACTGACTTCAAGAAGAATGAAAATGAGACTCTATCTGGATGCTACAGAGGAGCTGGGTGCTATAGAAGGGTCCTGATGGGAAACCAAGAGCATATGCTATAGACTTCTAAGTACTATCATTAAAAATGACAGCCCCTACGACTTATGACACTTGAGGGAACCAAGATATCAAGAGCTTAAATAACTCATCTGGGGTTATCTAGCTCTAAGTAGAAAGTGAATCCTAACAAATATCATGTGTTCATAAAAATAATGACCCATTATTGAGCAATTGCATGACCATGTGCTAGACAGGGAAAGAAATGCTGTACATGCACAATTTTGTTTACTACTCATTACAAAACTGAAGAGTAAGTCATTTATTATTCCCCAATTAAAATGAGGAAACAATGTTAGGAGGGGTTATGTAACTCATCCCAAGTCACATTACTAGTAGAGGCATGGCCAGGATTTGAAATTAGGCATGTCCAACTTCAAAGCCAAAGGATATTAACCACAACTCTAGGAAAACATTATGAGGTAATAATGTGTTTTTTGTTTCTCACAAATTTTCCTTCCCTGTATTCAAGTGGGGAGCAGTCTCTCTTTCCTCATGGCACATTTGTAGTGGAGCAGAAGTCAGAGAAGAGGATGTCTTTTGGGGATTTTGCCTTTAAAGCAAAAGCCTTTGGAAAAAGGGCATCTAAGAACACAAAGTGTAATGGTTTGAAGAAATGGGAAAATGTATTCCCTTAGAATTAGGGTCTGCAGGAATGGGGGATGGAGGGAAAGAATGAGCCATGGTGGGGCTGGGGGCAAGGGGAGAGAGGGAGAGAGGGAGGGAGAGAGTGAGCACAATCTTTGGATCCCTGGGCAGCAGAGAGGAACCTCATTTCTCAGTCACATAGAGAAAAAAAGCTGTGTGGTGCTTCTAGGTAGATGAGACCATAAGAAGACTCATTAAAGCCTCTCACCCTCTTAGGATCCAAAGAATCACAGAGAGGGAATGGAGAAAAGAAGGCATGTAGACAGGGACAATGAATACATCTGTGCAATTTGTATAGCCATATGACTGAGATTCAAACACATTCACTCTTTATATGCAAAGACACAGATGAGGCTGACTCTAGGGAGGACTAAAGTTAACTTTTTCTATACATCAAAGGGATAGAAAGCACGCACCATCAGATAATCAAGTTGAACTGGAAAACAAAAGGAATATTATACACCTGAGTTTGAAGTTTGAAATGTATACCAATGACCAATGTGAAAAGCATTAGCCTTAGGGGATATGGAGACAGTGGCCTGTGTTCAAATGAGAGGAGAGAAATTTCCTGTACTGAAGTTAGCGTTGCTGGTCACTGAAAGGCACACACTTACCTCTCTATTTGGGTTGCTGCACCCCACTGTCCCTACAAGGAGAGTGGGAGGTGCTGAATATTGAAGTCTAAGTAAACTAAAGCTGAAACTCTAATAGGATTATTGCCTTGATGAAAAAGGATTGAAAAACTTGCACCCATCAGCCCGGGAAGTAAATTGGGGAATTTGTCATTAACCAAACTGAAAGACTACAAAACTGACTCACCTATAGAAAACAGAAGCACCAAATGTGTACCACATGTTGATATTGAAAATCAAGTTACACTACTAGTAAGTGATGGATTTCTAAAGTGATAAATTTACATCAAAATTTTGTTCTAGACTGGTGAAACCCCCAGGGATGTCTGCAGACATGACTGCAAAACCATTCTGTAAAACCACTATTATAGCACTAGGTTCCATGGGACCCCCCATATAAACAGTACCCCATAGGATTTAGCTATCATTTAAAAACTATAAAGCATAGTAAGAAATTGTCAGCCATGAGGAAGAGTCAGCAGACACCACACACAGGAAAATTAGCTACCTTAAGAACTTTAAGTAACAGAATGGCAATCTAAAAGATACTGTAAGTCCATTTAAAACTTTTATTAAGATAAAGAAAAATAGCTATCATCCTAAAACAAGATAATATAAAAATGATAACAAGTAGATTTGAAAAAGAATCAAACAGAGTGTCTGCAAACAAAAAAATGTGGACACATAAAATGGGACCTCAATAAATGTGCTAGCAGATTAGACACTGCTATAAAGAGAATTACTGAAGTATAAGACAGAAGTAAGAATATTACCCAAAATAAAGATCACAGAGAAGTGGCTATGGACAAGATGGATAAACAATATGGATGAAATGGATAAACGGAATGTGCAGAGAGTTCTAGAAGGAAAGAATAGAGACAATGGGAAACAGGCAATACTCAATGAGAATTTTCAGAATTTAGGAAGCATAGTGAGCTCTGAACAGGATATATACACATATATCTACATATGGATCCATTAAGTTGAAACTGAAAAATAACAAAAATATTAAAAACAATAAAATTATCTGCAAAGGAAAAGCAGATTAATAGCCCAGAATAATGGAATAGTCCCTTCAAACTCCTGAAAAAAAATATCAATCTAGAATTCTATACTCAATACAAATATCAACAGTGAAAGAGATCTGTAGACAGAAAAGATGGAGACCACATCCTTGATGACATGATAAAATTGGAAAAGAAGGGGAAAATGCAGTTTAGCCTTCTTTCCACACCATTGGGAAACTATTACACTTTTAAGTAATTCATGTGTCAACAAAGAAATTTGATGGTGATTAGAAACTATAGGGCCCGGCAGAAGTAAGGCTTGCTTGAGTATGGTTGGTAGGGCACGTGAATGTCTTGTACAAGATGGACAATACTTTGAACATTTCACCTAAAATGTTATATGGTGTGCTTGAGTGTGATACTGTTATGTTACCGAATTACATGCTTATGATTTTGTAATTAAAAGGGGCGTTATTTGTGCCATACCTAGTATGTAGACCATAAGCAATAGTGAAAAAACACTTCCTATTAAAATATGTAGGTGCTAATTCTAAAAACTCATATGGAAGGGTAAAAAGTCAAGTTAAGCAAAGAAATGGGGGAAATGCAAATTGAAGTAGCAGTGAGATTCTTTACACCCAGCAGTATGGCAAAAATTTTGAAGAAATTCTCACAACGAGAAGCCTTGAGATGATGGGGCCCTCCCACATTGCTGCTGGAGCAGTTCTAAAGTGGGCTTATCAGCATCTAGATAAACTTGCACACAAATGCCCTCCAATTCAGCAGTCTCCAAGCATACAGCCCAGAGTGGCAACTCCCGCAACCTCTCCCCACTGTAATGAGTTGTGAAATCAGAAAGGGTCCTAAACAGCCTTAAAAGTGAAAGAAGAAGAAAAGGGAAATATCAGCGTGCATTACGCATAGCAAGATTTGGTGTTGGCTTTTCTAAAAATTGTATATGTAACTTCTGGCCAAGATGGAGGGGTAGGTGGATGCACTGTGCCTCCTCGCACAACCAAGAGGAATAACAACAATTTAAAAAGCAAAATAAACAACCATAATGGACAGAGAATTGAACTGAGTGGAAGTCCGACAGCCAAGAACTTAGAGAGGACAAGTTCGTTCAGACCGGTAAGCGGGGCAGAGCCGGTCAGAGAGTGAGTCCAGAGAGACAATGGTTTGCCCGGAGAGACTCATGGTGGGCGTGCCTGATCAAAAAGAGGCCCAAAAAGCGGCTGGGGCACCCGGAGAAGCCAGCGGGAAACAGCGGGGCCAAGACTGGTGGACTGAGCGGTCCCTCACTTGCGCGTGCAGATGAACTGGGAGAAAGAGCTGGGGAGCGGAGCAGGGAACACCTGTGGGGACTGAGGCAGCGGAAGCAACTCCCAGTCACACAGGAAAGTGCATTGGGAGAAAAGTGACTGCAAGCAGGGAAGAGCCAAGCAAGTGCATTGTTCCCTCCCAGGCCATGCCCTCTCAGACAGTGTCAAAACTCAGTGTCGGAGGAGGTTGCCCTGCCCTGTTGTACACCTAAGGCTCTTCCCCTTAAAGTAACAGGTGCACCGAGGAAAAAAATGGCCCAAATAAAAGAACAGAACAAAGTTCCAGAAAAACTAGAACTAAGGGATGAAGAGATAGCCAACCTATCAGATGCACAGTTCAAAACACTGGTAATCAGGATGCTCACAAAATTGGAAGAAAGTTGGTTACAAATAAATGAACAAATGAAGGATATGCTAAAGAAAATGAAGGGAAATGTGAAGGGAACCAATAGGGAAGGAAACTGGAACTCAAATAAACAGTGTGGACCAGAAGTAAGAAACAAGAATTCAAAAAACTGAGGAGAGGCTTAGGAACCTCCGTGACATCTGTAAACATCCCAACATCCGGGTTATAGGGATGCCAGAAGGAGAAGAGGAAGACCAAGGAATTGAACATTTATTTGAACAAATAATGAGAGAGAACTTCCCCAATCTGGTGAAGGAAATAGACTTCCAGGAAGTCCAGGAAGCTCAGAGAGTCCCAAAGAAGTTGGACCCAAGGAGATACACACCAAGACACATCATAATTACATTACCCAAGATTAAAAATAAGGAGAGAATCTTAGAAGCAGCAAGAGAAAAGGAGACAGTTACCTACAAAGGAATTCCGTAAGACTGTCAGCCAATTTCTCAAAAGAGATCTTTCAGGCAAGAAGGGGTTGGAAAGAAGTATACCAAGTCATGAAAGGCAAGGACCTACATCCAAGAATACTCTATCCAGCAAAACTTTCATTTAGAATGGAAGGGCAGATAAAGTGATTCTCAGATAAGGTCAAGTTCAAGGAGTTCATCATCACTCAGCCTTTATTATATGAAATGTTAAAGGGGTTTATATAAGGCATGGAGGGGTATCAACAGGTGAGTGGGAGGGGAAGAGAGGAGGAAAAAGTACAGTGAATAAGTAGCATAAATGGTAGGTAGAAGACAGACGGGGAGGTTAAGAATAGTATAGGAAATGTAGAAGCCAAAGAACTTATGTGTATGACCCATGGACAAAAACTAAAGGGCAGGGAATGGAGGGGGCGGGGTGGAGGGGAATAAAGGGGGGAAAATGGGACAACTGTAATAGCGTAATCAATAAAATATATTAAAAAAATTAAAAATTTGTATATGTGTTGGTTGCAGTGTAAATGTATTCTTTCCGAGGGTCATGGTAAAAAAAAAAAAAAAGAATGTAACAGTCACTGCCCTAAAGCAACTCTCACATTGTCCACAAGGAGGTAGAGGTAAGAGTGTTGTTCACTGTGGTGTTGTGTGTAATAGTGAAAATTGAAAACAGCCTAGAGTGTAATGACAGTAAGTCATATTTATCTTTTATCTACATAGTGAAATACGCTAATGCAGTTAAACTAGCCTAGGTATACATTTCTCAGTGCTGATAAATCTCAAAATCATACTGCTGAAGATATGGCGAGCATGGTATCATCTCTCCAAATTGTAAAGCTGCATCCAGATGTGGTAAAAATACAGAAACATTTCTGGGGGATACACACCAGCTTCAGAACTGTATTGACACTTAAGGAGAAAGGTGGGGAGGAGCCTGGGATGGCATGTGCATGTGGGGGAGTGGGTGCCTTTTACTTTCTTTGTGACATTCTCCGTGTAAACAAATCTGAAGCAAATATGAGGAAAAGTGAACACCTGTACAATTTGGGTGCTGGGTACATAGCTGTCCGGTATTTACTGTATGCCTGGCACAGTTCATAAAGAAAAATTTAAAAATTGAAATGATCTCAATACAAATACCTTGAGAGCACTGCTTACCCAGCAGAGGCCCCCAAACCACAGGGCCAGCTGAATGGCCAGTGTTCTTGGCTGTCTGGAAGGAGAGATTGCTGGCATTCAGCTTGGGGGCAGGGAGACACAATGTAAATTTATATCACACAATCCCACAAAATCAATAGAGGTAATTTCCTGATTCAAACCCATAGATGTGCACAAAAGCAACCAGATCTATAGAGAACTACACAAACAGAGAGGGAGCTCTGGGGCCTGAATTATTCAGTGTCTGTGCCATGTCCCCGTCACTTTGGGCTTCAGATGGGGTGCAGAGCGGAAGCGTGGCTTCGGCCACTGGACTGGCCTCAGCCTGGCTGCTCTCAGTCACAGACCTGTGACGAATGATAATTTTGCTTTCTCTACAACCATGTATGGAAATCTGTTTATAGATTGGGTTTACAAGTTCTGGAAGCTTTAAATGTTCAATGATTTTTCACTGGTCTTAAAGGCCTCTCTACTATTTCAGCGTGACTCTGCCTAAATTCTGGACACTGTGAAATTAACTCTGGTGATTAAGAAATACCTAAAATGTTGCTCGTCCCACCCTTAACTTCCTTGTTTTATTTTGGAAAAAGGTGGGAAAGGCATTTGGGAAGAGACTGTCGTGAATGGCTGCTTTTCTATCCTAGGGTCATTCCAAACTTCGTAAGTGAAGCCACGGGTGGAAGGCAGTCCAGACAGTGTCATCTGTGCCTCTCTAAGCCTGGAGAACTGGCCATGAACTTCATTTCTAAACGGATTAAAACATATTGCAATGGGAAGATGGCTACAAAACCAAAGGTGCTGAGTGACTCACACATTACAAAAAAAAATTGAATTAGCAGTGACATTTTTTGTCCTGAGGCCCCCCCACTCCCTTTTTGGGGGCTATGGAAATAAAACAAACTTTGATCTATTCCAGCCAGAACCTGACGAAGACATCAAGGCCAGAATATTACCTCTAATCTTATTTGTTATTTCCAGACTCTATGCTATGGACCCTTGGCTCCTTTAGGCTGGGGCTGACCTGCTTCTGATACAACAACCCCAGGAAAGAAGTCGTGCTGTGTGCTCAAATGGGCCTGCTCTCGTGACTTGTGACAGGCAGTGCTGGTCTGGCCAAGGCTCCCCATTCATGCCATGTACGCGTTCTTCCTCGATGCAGACAAACCATAGCTGGTGGAAGTGAAATATAAAACAGGATGGGGAAATGGCAGCACAATAAATAGAGAATTGTAAAAGACAGAACAAGCAAAAGCTTTCCTGTTCTTAAATTGAAAATTTAATTATTTTTTAGGAGTGTGCCACTAGACACACTCTAAAAATGTCTTTTATGTTTTGAAGATGAACAAATTATGCACCAAGCTTCCAAGCTGGAAAATAATTACTTTCAAATACAAACACAAAAGGAAAAATAACAAAATATATATTAAAAAAAAAAAGATTGGGTGGCTCAGACCTGGCCCCTTCAGCACACAATAGACTCAAGTGGTGCCTATGTGACTTTGGGGAAAAAAGACTGAAACTTGATAGATATGCATTCGAGGTGATATTTAGATATGAAGACAATAGGAAAGCTGGTCAGAGAGCCTGGCAGAGGGAACCATATTGCAAAGATCTCCGAGTGAAAAGACCTTGGCATGGAGAACTTGGAAAACTTCAGTAAGGTGCTGGACTTTTTTCTAAGGGTTCTAAGCAAAATGACGTGATTTTATGGATGTTTAAAAAATTAATCTAGGGTATATGAATGAGGAGGTTTTGCATACACAGGGCAAGAAGTAGCGAAGGCCTGGACTGGCACATGACAGTGGGGAAAGGAAGTACTTGGATTTGAGATCTTTACAGAGTGATGACGAAGAGGACTCGCTGACAGACTGCATGGGGGATGGTGTGGGAAGGTGAGGGCTCTAAGAAGAATTCCAGGTTTCCATTTGAACACTGGGAAGATGGTTTTAATTTACTGGAGTGAGAAACACTGATGAGGCACAGATTTGGGGTTAGAGATCAATGGACTGGCTTTGAACCCATTGCATTTGAGGGACTAAAACTTACGAATGGTGTGGCCAACGGAGCAATTAGATATGGATGTCTGGAATCATGTTTTCAGCCCTGTACTTCTCTGAATCCACTGCACCCTCCTCTCAAATCTTTCCATGGATCCTCTGGAGCGCCTATATTGTGATCAGTAAATACTGCAATGCCTTCAGCCTCCTCTTCTCCTTTCTTGGTCTTCCTCATTCCAATAAATGGCATGGCCACATTGAACTCTTGATCCCCATTCCTCCTAAAACTTGCTTTCTCTACAAGCATCTCTAACCTTCCAACTGCTGACGTCACAAACCATGAAGTTGTCACTGACTCCTTGTCTTCTCTAACACTCCACCTCCAACCCTCCAGGAAACCCAGTGGCTTTCTGCATGATTCAGAATAAAAAACAAAGATTTCACAGTAACCCATAAAGTCCTACATGGTTTGCATCTTCAGGTAGTCTCTCTCGCTCTTTTCTCTCTCACTTTGTTCCAGCCTCATTGGCCTCCTTGCTGTTGCCCAAGACTCCGAACACATCACCTCAGGGCCTTTGTACTGGCTCTTCCTTCTCTCTGAAACACTCTTCCCCCACTTCCTTCCTTATCTACAAGGCTCATTTTCTTCCTGTTCCGAAATATCCCCTCATCGGTGAGGTGTGTCCTTATCTGATATAAAGCAACATCTTTTCCCTTCTTATCACCACGTGGCACACTCTTGTATTTATGTTTACTTGCCTATTGTTTGTTTCTCTCTACTAGAATGCAAGTCCCATGAGACCACTGTCTTTGTTTTGTTCACTGCCGTATCTATACTGTATCCCCACAGTGCAGAACAGTGATCAGCCCAAGTAGATACCCAGTCAATATTGTTGCTATATGTTGTTGCTGGTGATTAAAAGTCAAACAATCTGGAAGGTAGCCTCAATTATAACCTCATGAAACCTCCCTGAGATTCATCTTTCTTTGCAGAGAAGTGGGATAGTAATATTTGCCCTGACTGGATCATGGGTCTGCTGTGAAGATGCCTTAAGTATGAGACAGAAAGACTTAGACGTTTTCACAGGCCATAGTCCCATGGCCAAAAAAGGCACAGCAGGATGTGTGGAACTCAGTGGAGGGAAGCTTGATAATTTCCTATGTCATCCCAATGCAGAAGAAAAAAGAGTGAGGGCCCTAAAAACACTAGTGTGTTCTTACAGGAAATTTTCTGACGAGCTCTGATCTTAAAATGATCAGTCCATAGAAGATGGAAAGATGAGCACAGGATCACAAAAGAGTGGTAAGCAGGGACAAGAACAGTTTTAGGGAGGCTGCGACCAAAAAAGTTAAGTTTTGCAAAAACGTTAAGGATGAGAAAAATTGATTTGGGGACACATTTGAATCAAGAAGATAAATGACAGGATTGTGCCAACAGATGACAGATTAAAAGCAAACTCACATCTTAGTTTGCATCCAACACAGAAAATGGTCTTCAGATTTGAAATAAGAAATCCTTAAAAATGAAATTTAAAGAGCCAGAGAGTTATGAAAGGAGCAGAGAGCATTCTTGTTTCGTTAAATGAGATTGAGCCCCCAGACACAATGTAATTGTCAACCTAATGCCTGACTTCATTTCAAGGGTCTTTTTCAACTCCCCCCAAATTTGGCAACCAAGTTACCCATCTACTTCTGGGAATATTCCCACCTAGTGCACAGCTCAGTCTGATGACAGAGATGACTAAGGAGCCATATCAGGTGGGTAGAAGAGTCTCTCTTTATCTGTGGCCAGACTAGAGGGCCGTGAGAAGGTAAGCATCCGTGCACTCGGTTGTATGTGTATTTCTTTACCGGGGTGTCAAGGAGGGTGTCTTCTGATGACAGTGAACTAGACTTTATTGTTGTGAAGCATCTCTTCTCCACTGGAGGTAGGAGAATTTGGGGACCACAAGGATGATTGCTCCCCTGCTATTAATAAGTACACACCTTTGGACTTTACAGCTTCCTGTTAATACTCCAAGAACTTTCCCCATTGTCTCCCTAATAGATTGACCTTGACTGTTGTACTCCAGAATAACCACTGAGTCTCCATGTGGTCATCTGACCATTTGGATACAAGTCTGTACCAATGTGTCGACTTTCATTCTTTGCTCTTATATTTTACAACTTATTTATGCCTTTCATCTCGCACAGAAACACCATCCTCACTCTAGCTGGGGACTGGGACCTGCCACTCATGAAGACACTTCTCAGACACTGCCTTTCTGTCTCCCTGGACTTCTGAGCACTGTTCCTCTGGGACCTTCTAAGCCACATCATATGTTGTCACTCTTCACAGCAGCCATTGCATCAACCATTTACTTAAACCCTGACCACAGAGGTTCATAACCCTCAGAAGCCACACTGTGCTGACTGAACCTGGGGTGTCAGCCCCTTCCTCCTTTCCTGCCTTTTTGTTTCCACAGGAGTCTAGATCAAGGTCTGTCTGACCTACTTTCCCTATTTTTCTGTGAATTCTGTCCTTCATGACTCATTTTAAAATTTAATAGTTCTAAAATATATGAGCAGGGGATTCCCAAACAACTGACAGTAAAAAGTAATTTGACTTCTTGAGGGGCAGGAACTGAGTCCCATTCATCTTTGTGACCTGGGACAACGAGCAGAGATAAATTTTATGGGAAGAAAATCCAGAGATAGAAAAAGGTGCTAATCGCTATTTCCCAAAAAGGCAACTTCCAAGATGCTAAAGAGAGTTAAATGGCAAAACCCTAAATGAATCCTTATAGTTTTGCTTTGTGAGAAGTTGGAAAACTAATGACATAGTCACCAAGAAAGATGTATGAAGTTAACCAATTCACAATTCTGAGGGGATTAATCTCACAGATATGTATGACGTAGAATTTGTGTATCTCAAATCTGCTTAAACTACATAATGTAGTAAAAGTTTTTTGTATTGTGGTAAAATATGTTATACAAAATTTACTATTTTAACCATTTAAGTGTTAAGTATACTCAAATTGTTATACAAGCAACATTACCATCCACCCATCTCTAGAATTTTTCATCGTCTCAAATTGAACCTATACCCAGTAAGCAGTAACTCCCCCAGGTCCTGGCAACCACCATTCTACTTTCTATAAATGTGTGTCTACTCCATGTACCTCATATTTAAAAAATCATACAATATTTGTCCTTTTGTGACTGGCTTATTTCACTTAATGTCCTCAAGGTTCATCCATGTTGCAGCCAGGATTTCTTTCCTTTTTAAGCCTGAATAATAACATATTTTAATTTTAACAAGACCAATTTTCTCCAAAAATCTTGTGGCTAAAGGCAGGAATGAGGACTAAGGGCGGGGATACTAAAGCATTACTGAGTCCTCGTCATCTAGGGGAGATGCTGTCTTGGGAAGTCCCTAATAGTCCCGTCCAGACTCCCCTGACAACATTTCTAACCATGACTTAACCGAGGACACTGGAGGGCTGACAAACTATGTGAATGACACAAACTTGGGCATAACATCTCTTCTGTTGAATGATAAATATGGATTCAAAATCTCTAGTATACTGGAATGATATACTGAAACCAAGGAGATGATTTAACAACAGTAAATGTGGAGGCTAAAATTAGGTTGAAGTGTATATGTGCGCGCACACACACTCACACACACACACACGCACACACACACACACACCTGCAGCAGTACAGGATGGAATAAGACCGATCTAAGAGCAGCATGACCAAGAGTTGTGGGTTTTAATTGACCACAAGCTCAGTCTGAGCCAACATTGGGATGTGGTTGCCAAAAAGCAACTAATGGGACCCAGAGATGCATTAATAGAAGCACGATGCTTGGAGTGAGGCAGGAAATAGCCTCCGCGGGCCTTGCTGGGTAGGCCACACCTGGAATGCTGAGCTCAGCTTGGTGCTGTAGTTTAGAAGGGAATCGAAAACCTGGAGGGCATTTGGCAAAGGACAGACAATCTGGAAAACATGTCTTGTGAGGAGCAGGAAACAAATCAGGAACTTAGCAGGCCGAAAAGAAGACTTTGCAGGGGACATAGGAGATGACTTTAAACTTGGAAGGCTTGCTTTTGGGTGGCATTAGAAAACAGAATGGTTGGTCCTGGATGGAAGTTATGGGAAGGGTACATTCTACTTAGAAAAATAAACAACCTTCTTATCGTTGGACTTATCAAACAATAGGACAGAGGCTTCTGGAGTGAGTTCCTCATCACTGGACTCAATTAATTAGAGTTGTTTCAGAATAATGGTTCTTAGGGGCAACTTTGCCCCCCAGGAAACTGAGGCCTCATGAACTGTCACCACTGGGAGGGGCCAGGGCTGCTACTGGCCTCTAGTGGGTGAGGCCAGGGGTGCTTCTAAACATCCTACAGTGAATGCACTGGATGGCCCCCAGAACAAAGAATTATCCAGCCCAAAATGTTAGTCATGCTGAGTTTGAGAAACGTGCTTTAGAGAAACATGCTATGCTAAAATGTTTGGTGCAGAGGCCCAGGCCCCTTTGGCTGGATCTGGCCTTCAGGCTTCTGTTTTTTTTGTATTACTTGCCAACATTCATGAATCCAGAGATTTCACATGCAGATCTGGAATTCCATCCTTTCTTTCTAAAAGCAATAAAAGTAAAACATAAAAATCTCTGTATTTGACAATACTTGGGCCTACCTTCTGGCACAGCAGTAATTGCCTGGAGTTGAGTCGCTGATGTCCATTTTGGATGAAACTGGAGCTCATCACAGTCCTAGTGTCATTATCTGTTTGGCCACTGCAGGCATTTGAATTTGCGACTCCATGTGCCCTTAATTCAGGGGTTCTCAACTTTGTCTCTGCTTTTAAATCACCTGGGAAGCTTTTACAAAGCCCCAGTGCTAGGCTGCACCCCAGACCAGTATATCAGAGCCTCGGGGGACAGGACCCAGGCAGCAGTGTTGTTTACAGAGCCTCAGAGTGGTTCCCAGGTGCAGGCAAGCATAAGAACCACAGCTTTGGGATGGACCAGTAACCCATGTGAGGAAGTTCTAAGACAAATCACACCCAGTAGATAGATCTTTCTGTCATCAAAGAATCTGAATAACCAATTAGGTGGCTTCAGAAGTGAGCTCCATATTTCTGAAGGTAACCAATCAAGAGGATTTTCAAGAAGAAATCTCCACTTTGGAATACTTGAAAGGGAGGATGAAAATCACCTGAGGAGTATCGCCCAGCACACTGGTCCAGGTCCCACCCTGGATGATTACAGTCTGGACAAGTCAGGTGAGGGCTGCACAGGTGAAAACTGGAAAAGCTCCCTGACAGTGCCGGTGCACTCCCAGGGAAGAACCACTGAGTCGGATGGATGACCTCTGTCTCCCAACCTCACTCAACCTTAGCAACAACTCAGGTCCTTGAAAAAAAATCTGTGTAAACATTCAAATACATGCTGAAACAGAAACAAATAACATGACCACCATGGGTTGGAAGTATTTTGACACATGAAGATGAGATTAAATTGATAGTGCAAGATTCTCTGATTCAGTCTAACACAGAGGCCTAAAGGATTCAAGGAAAGAACTGTTTTCTAGGTTCTAGCAATTTCTCTGATATACTTGACACATGATGTCTACCTAAATAATCTCTCAAAAAGCAGCTTATATGTTTGTGTGATAGTTCTTAGCTTCAAGCAACAGACACTGACACGGTCTGCTTTAAGCTAAAAAGAATTCCGTTCAGCGGGCATTGGGACTGTGTGAGAAGGTTGGAATATATACCTGCTTGATAAAGTATAATACATTGATGCAATGACTTGTTATTGGAAGCAGTCATGCAGGTTAAAATGTATTGGCATGTAAAAATGTCCACAACAGAACTTTGTGAGAAAATTAGGTTATAGAACAGGATGTAAGATATGATACAATTTATATTTTTAATAGCATATATTTATATTAATACTTACATACAATATCTAGGTTGAAATCTGAACTTCACATCTTATATACAAAATTAGCTTAAAAAGGATCATGAAGTTAAATATAAAATGTAAAATTATAAAACTTTTAGAAAAAAATGTAAGAGAATACCTTCAGGTTTGAGGGCTAAGGGGTTCTTAAGGACTTCCACCCAAAAGCACAATCTGTAAAAGGAAAGACTAATGAATTTGACTTCATCAAATTAAAAATGTTTGTTTTGCAAAACAAGTGTCAAAAGAATGAAAAGGCAAGCTGCAGATTGGGAAACTAGTATATATAATCTGGACAAGTCAGGTGTATATAGGATACCGTATTTTGCCATGTATAAGGTGCGCCCATGTTTTTGGCCCAAACTTACAGGAAAAAAACCTTTCATTTTAATTTTTTAATTCAATTTTTTATTTATTTATATTTAGATACTTGTTTTTTGTATTATAAAATAATTTTAGCATTTATTTTTGAATATATGATACAAGAAATTTTATGTAAAAATAATTACAAAACACAAGAACAGGTACAAGTTACAAGAAATTTTAAGAAGAATTAAAAACATTTATATAGATATGGAATTAGTACTACCCATGTATAATGCACATCCTTATTTTTCCCTAAAAAAGATGGACAAAAAATGCACATTATACATGGAAAAACATAGTATATAAAGGACTCTCGAGACTCAACAGTAAAAAAAAAATTCAAATTAGAAAATAAGCAGAAAACATAAAGAGACTGTCCCCCAAAAGAATATGTAGATGGAAAATAAGCACAGAAAAAGATGGTCAACATTACTGGCTATTAGAGAAACATATGTTAAAACCACAAAAAGGTAAACATACACACCTATCAGAATGGCTGAAAGAAAAAACAGTAACAACACCAAATGCTGGTGAGGAAGCAAAGAAACTGGATCAGTCATACATTATAACATGGTATAGCTACACTGGAAAAGAGTTTTTCAATTTCTTACAAACTAAACATGCAATTTCATTTGATCCAGCGATTCAGCTCTCGGCCATTTATTCCAGAGAAATGAAACTTATGTCCACATAAAAATCTGTGCATGAATCTTCATAGCAGCTATGCTTGTAATAGGCAAAAAAAGGGAAACAACCCAAATGTCCTTCAAAGGACGAATGGTTAAAGAAACTGTGGTACATACATTCTATGAAACACTACTTACGTAAATAAAAAGGAATGAACTTTTGATACAGCAGCAACTTGGATAGATCTCTAGGAAATTGTGCTGAGTGACAGTCAATCTTCTAAGGTCACATACTCTATGATTCCGTTTGTGTAACATTTGTGAAAAGATACAGTTTTAGAAGTGAAGAGATTAGAGGCTGGGGTGGGTACACTTATCAAAGGGCATCACGAAGGACCCCTCTAGTGATAGATTTGTTCTGCGTGTTGGCTGTGCTAGTGGATGCACGGACATGTGCTAATATTGTGTAGAACTAAACACCCACACACACACGTCAGTACGACTGGGGACATCGGAGCCAGTTCAGTGGACTGTATCAGTATCACCATCCTGGCTGTGCCGTTGTGCTGTAGTTTTATGAGATGTTACCATGGAGAGAAACTGAGTATTTGATCTCTTACTAGTTCCTACAACTGCATTTAAACCCACGATTATCTCAAAATTAAACATTTAATTAATGAAAAACATGTGTTGGCATGTAAAGATCTCCACAACATAGGGTTTCACGAGAAAATTAGGTTACAAAATAGAATGAAGATATAATTTATTTTGATAATTTTGTGTATTGATATTAATAGACATAACAACTGGAATGTATGTTGAAGTGATGGAAGGTACTATGGGTGACTTTATTTTTATCTTTCTTTTATTTTTGTGTGTGTTCTATTTATTTTTAACTGAACACATGGATTAGTGGGGTGAAAATATGTAAACATTTCAAAAAAGAGAATACAAGGCTGTTGGGTAGTTCATACAACCGCTAAGATGTCTGGGGAAAGAGAAAGGTGGGAACAGTCAGGAGTGGCTGAGCAGCCCCGACCTCTGGCCAGGTCCCCTCTGGCTGGGGCACCACTGCTGCTGCCCTGAGCTGCTGTGAAGACATAGCTGCCCATCAGCATCACGAGTAATGAACTCTGGCTGTCCCCACTCCCCCTGCTACCACTTGCTTCCAGAACTTCAATGTTGCTGCAATCATTACCACGAGAGAGAGAGAGAGGGAGAGAGGGAGGGGCAGAGAGACTTCCCATGTCCTGTGCTCCCCACTCAAAGCCACAGGCACATGCTGTTGTTTTCAGGGCCTGGAGCAAAGGCACAAACGGAGGCCCACACACTATATGCTTAAACACTGAAGTTATAAATCAGACCTATGAATCATTAAAAATATCTGTTCTCTTATCCGATCCTGACATACACCTTCAGAGCCTCCTGCAAGGCCAAGTTCAAATTTTGAATCAGACCTTCAGAATCCTTCACTTGAAGGTGATGATATGGGGACAGCCAGCCCTGGACTGCAGTCCACCCCCCTTTTCTTTCTACTCCTGGCTCACCTTCCACTTCAAGCTGCCTCACAAGCACGCATGTAAACATCCAAGCTTCAACCAACCCCCACCCCTGCAAAGAGCCATTTCTATGCCACCCTTTGGGCCTCAGGGTATGCAACTGGTGGTACAGTCCACTCTCAGGAAGATGGACCTGGGGAAAAGATCTGTGTGAGCTTGGAAATGGCTTGGAAATGGTTTGAGGCTGTTTGGCCAAGTATTCCAGGATCCAGGATACCTGGAATGTGATGTGATACAGGGGTCATATGTGGGCACATATCCTTGGTCCTGTGGAAGGGACACAGCCAGAGTCTGGGTCTCCCTAGCTGCAAGGGAATCTAGGAAAGTGAGATCTGACACTTTCAGCTTTAGTGGAGGATAGGCTTTGCCTACCACCAAGACTCATAGTATGGGCGGCGGGGTGCCATAAACATGGGAAAGGTGCTCAGAGCTGGGTAGCCTCAAAGAAGAAAAGATGTCCACCATGATACTTTAGCTCCTAAATGCTATCCATTGTCAACTCAGAGATGCATAGAAGATGATGATAATTAATGATGGTGATGATGACAGTGGTGACAACAGAGGCTAACATTTATTGAGTATTCACTCCTGTCAGGCACTATGCAAATATCTCCATCTGCATTATCTTATTTAATTCTCACAACTCTAGGTTGTAGCCTTTTTTGTTACTGTCACCTCCAGCAGAGATAAGAAAACTGAAATGCTAAGACAATTTGGTCACAGTCAGTTGGGCAGCAAGTACGAAAGACAGGACTTAAACTCGAGATTCCTGGCTCCAGGGCTTACAAGCTTTACCAGCACCCTGGCATCCTCTACAGAGCCAACTTGCAGAGGCTGTTTTGAATCTAAAAATTAAAATGTGTGTTAGCAGGCATTTCTCTTGATTATAGAAAACCTGAATGATAGCCTCTACAAATGTTTGATTCTGAATGAGGGTATCCACTAGGATGAATTTGCTGTCCGATGTATCCCCTTCACCAGGCTCTCAAGCAGAGTTCAAGTGCATTTTAACACTGTTGCCCTGGCACCCTTTCTTCTGACCAGTCTTCTGTAGGACAAAGGATTCCCCGAGGTCAAAGTTCTAGAGACAGGACTGAAAAACACCACAAGAAATAGAGAATAGATGGGAGGGGAAGCACATGTCATCCTGGTGGTGGAGAGCAGGCAGGCTTCCTACTGTCTCTCTCCTCTCATCAGTGCCTGCCCCAGGTGTAAGACTGGGTGTGGAGTGATTTGTGGGGCTATGTTTTAAAAAAAGGGATTTCAGTCTTGTAGAGTGGTTCTGAGGGATGAGAGGACTCTGCTTGGTGGAAGTGTTCTGGAGAGATTTAGATTATGGGCCAAGTGGTGGAGCAAGAATGGGATATTCTAGATGCTTTGGGGGTATTAGAAGCATCTGTTACTTCAGGAAAGCTCTTGGAAAGAATTTCCCAAACCTGTCTTGCCATTAGTCATCTGGAGTTCTTCTCAGAATTATAGCGTTCAGTTGTAACCCAGTCCTATCAAATGGAGTCTCTCGGGCATCAATTGGTCCATAGATGGTTGGCCTAGTTCAAAGGAGAAAAGATCCAAAATCATGTTTTTGGAAAGGAGGCAGATAGAGGGTCTTACTGGAAATTTAAGTAAGCATTGGGTTAGAGCAGTGTTTGTCCCAGTGTGAGGTGTTTAGTAGTGATAGCACCAAGATAATTTCAGGTGTCACACACCCATCAACTCACAGAGAAAGTTATTCTTTTACAAACATCTCCCAGTCCTTCTGATTACATCAAGAGGACTTCTCAGACCTGTGCTAAATGTTCGGTATACCTCTGGTCCTTATTCAGCTTTTATACCAAGAGAGACTAGGTCTCAAACTCAGCCCCCAGCAGGCAACAATAGCTGAAGAATGTAATAATAGCTTCTTCTTTATTGTATATGTTTTTAAGGTTACCTTCAATTTTGGGAAATGATACTGGTTTTTTTTTTTACTTTTAGTAATGATCAGGATCACCTTAAAAATACCCATTTTGAAAATACCCATTTAAGCATAAAAGGTGAGATGGTGTAAAGATATATTATAGAAGGAATCATCTTGCCCTGACTGGTGTGGCTCAATTGGTTGTATCATTTCCCCGCAAGTTGAAAGGTCACTGGTCTTATTCCAGGTCAGGGCACATGCCTGGGTTTTAGGTTCGGTCTCCAGTCAGGGAGTGTATGAGAAGCCACTGATCAATGTTTCTCTCTCACATTGATGTATCTCTCCCTCTCTTTCTCCCTCCTATCCCCTATCTCTCTAAAAAAAAAAGAAAAGAAATAATCATATTGTTGGTACCTGAGTGGGCAGAAGTCATGCAGGTGCTGTGTAAATAACGAAATTTGGGAAACACTACCCTGGAATATTCTTCTCGTAGGAATCTGAGTATGGTAGAAAGGGTGCAGAAAAATAAGGATTCCAATAAGTACTATCTCCATCTTTTCCCCTTCCCTTTTATTCTTTCTTCTTATTCTTAGAAGGGGAGATTTGGGGCATTCATACATCACCTCCTTCATTATGTTAATAACTGACCTGAAATGAGCTATGGTCCTTGCATTGGACAGAGGTTGAGGTGGGTGAGAGGCAGAGACAGGGTGGTGGGAGGGACTAGGGAAGAAGAAATAGCTGATGAAAATAAAGAAGCATCTCCAGTTCCAGCCAAGATGGAGGTATAGGTATGCTTTGCTTCCTCACACAACAAAAAAAGGATAACAATAAATTTAAAAACAAAAAACAACCAGAACTGCCAGAAAATTGAACTGTATGGAAGTCTGACGACCAAGGAGTTAAAGAATAAACATTCATCCAGACTAGTAGGAGGGGTGGAAATGGGCATGCAGGGAAGAGAGGATGCATGGCAAAGCTGTGGCTGGCAGTCGGGGAGGGCGAGGTGGCTGCTGGAAGACTGGGCGGTCCCACATTTGAGTGAGAATAAACCAGGAGGAACAAATGTGGGGTGAGACAGACCACACAACCCAGGGTTCCAGTGCTGGGAAAGAAAGCTTCAAAACTTCTGGCTGTAAAAACCTGTGGGGGCTGTGGTGGCAGGAGAAACTGCCAGTCTCACAGAAGAGTCTGTTGGAGGGAACCATGGGGTTCTAGAATGTACGCATGCCCACCCACCCAGGAATAAGCACTAGAAGGGTGCAACTCATTTGTGGGTAATGGGTGAAGTGACTAAAAGCCAGCCAAGAGCCAAGCAAGTGGCTTTATTCCTTCTCTGAACCCTTCCCCACAGACAGCACCAAAACACAGCAAAGTGGGTAGCCTCATCCTGGTGAATACCTAAGGCTCCACCCCTTACTATGTAACAGTCCCACAGAGACAAAGAAATATGGCCCAAACGAAAGAAAAGATCAAAATTCCAGAAAAGACCTGAGCAGCGAGGAGACAGCCAACCTATCAGATGCAGAGTTCAAAACACTGGTAATCAGGATGCTCACAGAAATGATTGAGTATGGCTGCAAAATAAAGGAAGAAGTGAAGCCTATGAAAAGTGAAATAAAGGAAGATGTACATGGAACCAACAGTGAAGGGAAGGAAAACGGGGCTCAAATCAATGATTTGGAGCAGAAGGAAGAAATAAACTTTCAACCAGAATAGAATGAAGAAACAAGAATTCAAAAAAAGTGAGGACAGACTTAGGAACCTCCAGGACAACTTTAAACATTCCAACATCTGAATCATGGAGGTGCCAGAAAGAGAAGAGGAAGAGCAAGAAATTGAAAATTTATTTGAAAACATAATGAAGGAAAACTTCCCCAATCTGGCAAAAGAAATAGACATGCAAGTTCAGGAAGCTCAGAGAGACCCAAAGAAGTTGGACCCAAGGAAGCACACACCAAAGCACATCACAATTAGATTACCCAAGAATAAAGATAAGGAGAGAATTTGAAAAGCATCAAGAGGAAAGGAGAGAGTTACCTACAAGGGAGTTCCCATAAGACTATCAGCTGATTTCTCAAAAGAAACCTTGCAGGCAAGAAGAGGCTGGAAAGAAGTATTCCAAGTCATGAAAGGCAAGGACCTACTCTCTCCAGCAAAGCTATCATTTAGAATGGAAGGGCAGATAAAGTGCTTCCAAGATAAGGTCAAGTTAAAGGATTTCATCATCACCAAGCCCTTATTATGTGAAATGTTAAAGGGACTTATCTAAGAAAAAGAAGAAGATCAAAAAACCATGAACAGTAAAATGACAACAAACTCACAACTATCAACAACTCAGCCTAAAACAAAAACCAAAACAAACTAAGCAAACAAGTAGAACAGGAACAGAATTACAGAAATGTAGATTACATGGAGAGATATAAGTTGGGGGGAGGGGTGAGAAACGGGGAAAGGTATTGAGAATAAGAAGCATAATTAGTAGGTACCAGATAGACAAGGGGAGGTTCAGAATAGTACAGGAAGTGGAGAAGCTGAAGAACTTATATGTACAACCCATGGACTAAAGTGGGGAGAATGCTGGATGGAGGGTGGGTGCGGGGCAAAGGGAGATAAAAGGGAGAAAATAATGGGACAACTATAATAGCATAATCAATAAAATGTACTTTTAAAAAAAGAAGCATTTTCTGCCCTGGCTGGTGTAGCTCAGTGGATTGAGCGCAGGCTGGGAACCGAGCGGTCCCGGTTCGATTCCCGGTCAGGGTACATGCCTGGGTTGCGGGCCAGGTCCCCGTGAGGGCCATGTGAGAGGCAACCATACATTGCTGTTTCTCTCCCTCTCTTTCTCCCTCCCTTCCCCTCTCTCTAAAAATAAATAAAAATAAAATCTTAAAAAAAAAAAAGAAGCATTTCCAAGTTATGAGTGAGGAAGTATGAGGGAGTTGTGCAAACTGCAAATTTATTACTGGGGTGGAGGAGAAGGGAGCAGAAGTTGAGAGGTGGAGATAGAATGCATGAACAGGAGGAGCGGCCCACTAAGGTGCATTAGCCCCCACTGCAAGGGGGAGACTGTGGAGAAGTCTGACCATCCTAATTTGTATGAGACCAGAGAATGCTGTAGCTCGTCTCCATGTGTCTGCTGCCACATCTCCATCAACAGATGGAGGTAATCAAGAAGCCTAAAAATGGAAACACGAGCTGGTGTGAAGCTTTGTCATGGCAGTTTGTCACGGAATAGTCAAGAATCCCTCACCAGTAAATATGACTGTCCAGGTCACCCGTGGTCTCCCTAATATTAAATCTAACAGACACTTGGTTGGCTTGGCTGCAGCCAGACCAGGTAGGCCAGTCTTCTGGGGCATGAGGTTGGCCGCTGCCCACTTTCAATCAGCCTGGCTTTAGCAATGGTTTGGTTTCCCTAGGGGTTCCTGGAGGGTGTTAGTTGCTGCTTTGGTCAATAACCTATGTAACTAATCAGCTTAAAGGGAGTGCTGGTGAGCAACAGTTCTTGACCCTGGCTGCACACTACAATCTCCTAGGGAGCTTTCTGAAAATAGTACTGGTCCTAGACCTCACTCAGGATCAATGGGTGAGGTCTTAGACAGCAACGGTTTTTTAAAGGCATCCCAGGGCTGGGAACCACTGGGATAGATCATTAAGGGCTCACGTTGGGACACATGTGGGATGCCAATTTTGCTCTTTCTCCGATCTGTAACCTCCTCATAGCACACTCTGATTTGGAGTGGGGATTGTCATTAAGGGAGAAAGAGGCTATAACCTATTTAAGCAAAAACCAATTGGTGCAAGTTTAAGATTGTTTTCAAATTTATTTTAAAATGTTATAACAATCCAATCACCTTATGCACCAAACTTTGTACATGTCCATAATCTATTTTCTTGGTATAAATTTCTCTATAAAGTTTGTAATACACTTTACAATTGTCTTTTAGAACAATTTTTCCAGTTGACATTATTTAATAGTATTTAATTTTGTACTTCTTTAATGTTCATTTTTTCCATTTGTATCTTAGTTATTTGTATTTCTTCTTTTCTGAAATAGATATTCATGTGCTTTCACCATTTTTCCATATTGGAGTTCATTTTTTCTTACGTATTTTTAAAGACTCTTTATATATTAAGGGTATTAAATATTGTGTCATACATAGTCAATATTTTTCTTGCTGTCATTTGCTTTTAATTTTTTGTGATATTTTAGATATATAATGTAAGCTGTTTGTGTAGCCAAATTTGCCCACTTTATCCTTTATGGTAAATTCCACTGCTTTTATGTTTAAAAGTTCTTTCTATCTCAAAATGTTCTTGTAATTATCTTACACCTAATTGCTAACATTAAATGCTTTGGTTCATCTGGAGTTTGTTTTGGCAAACAAATTACCTCAACTCCAATACCAAATGCCAGTTCTATCACGTACTGAACATGAGGGTGCGTGAGCCTTCTCTTTTGCTTCATTGATCGATGTGTCTGTTTTGTCTTGACCTAATGCCACACTGGTTCAGTTGCTATAACTTTATTATTTTTAAGATCTCACATCATTCTTATTTTTACTTTCAAAAGCATTTTGTCTATTCTTTATGAATCTTACTTGAATGGAAAAGTCTTATAAAATCATTACGAAATTAATGCATGTTAAGACAATATTTTTTGCAAATACTGACAAAGAGAACTATGGAACCAAAGAGAGAGTGCAAAGATGAGAAGCCTAGTATTTTGTATCTGTGAGAAAGGAGAGGACTAGACAATGGACAATTTCTTATTCATTTGGGAAACATTAGGGTGCTATCTCAGATTATATACAAAAATAAATTCCAGGAAATTTGGCAAAGTCTGTAAATAGTCAATTTACAGAGAAGGGATCTTAAATGGCCAAGAAACATATAAAAAGATTCTTACCCACAGTGATAATCAGGGAAATACAAATAAAAACAATTAGATAATATTTTTCTCCCATATGATGGGAAAAATTATTTTAAAAATATAATGTCTAGCCCTGGCTGGTGTGGCTCAGTGGATTGAGTGCTGGCCTGTGGACCAAAGGGTTGCTGGTTCGATTCCCAGTCAAGACACATGCCTCAGTTGAGGGCCAGTTTCCCCAGTAGGGGGTGCGCAAAAGGCAACCACACATCGATGTTTCTCTCCCTCTCACTCTCCCTCCCTTCCCCTCTCTCTAAAAATAAATAAATAAAATCTTTAAAAAATTAAAAATAATAAAATGAAATTTCTTAATATGTAGAGTTGATGAAGTTAGGGGCAGTTGTTGGGAAATACGGAGTAGCAAAGTCATGTAGGGGAAATTGGGGAGGGTTTATTAAAATTTAAAACATCAGGCCCAGCAGTAGATTGAGCACAGGCTGGGAACCAGAGGGTCCTGGTTCGATTCCCGGTTGGGGCACATGCCTGGGTTGTGGGCCAGGTCCCCAGTGAGAGCCACATGAGAGGCAACCATACATTGTTCTTTCTCCCTCTCTTCTCCTTTCTCTAAAAATAAATAAATAAAATCTTAAAAAAATTTAAAACATCACACCCTATGACCAGTGAATCCACCCAGAGAAGCACTAGACCTCTTACCCAGTATGGGCAAGTCTAAGCAGGGCTCTACCCATCACTAAAAGATTTATATACTCCTGTTTTGGTTGGGACATAGCCCCAGTCTCAAATCCTGCAAATGCCCCTCTCTCCACCTGCCAAGGTCACTTTAACCTTTCCCCCCTTAAACATATACTGTCCTTTGATCCAGCAACTAAAGAGTTAGTGAGTCAATGACTAGCACAGATCACTCTGCGAATCTCCCTCCCCCTTTCTGCTCCAGCCCTGAGCTCAGGGTCTGTTCTAGTTGGTTGGAGATATTTGACTGTGATCCCTGTGTTAGAAGATGTTCATCAAAGCATTGTTATGAGAACAGCAGACTGGAAACAACTTGAGGCAAAGACTGCTAACTGCCTGCCAAGTATCAGATTTCTCTTTCACACCAGCAGAACCTATCAACATCACTGTCCGTCAAAAGAGTACATGTCCCAGCTTCCCTTGCAGCCAGGTGTGGCTGTGCGATTAAATGCTAACCAATGAAAGCTGAGCAGATATTAGCATGGGCATTCTGGGACATCTTCTTAAGAGGGTCCTCCAAGCAGTCTCCCAGATTGAAGATGTGATTGCGGAAATGGCAGCGCTCATCTTCATCCACAGAAAGGTGGGACACATCCAAGTTTCCCCAGAGCTGGAAGGCTGGGTGCTTGATAACTTCCTGGAGGTATACAGACCCAGACAGGTTTCTTCTGGACTTCCTTTAAATGAGAAAGGAATTGGTATCCTATTAAAATTGCTGTTGCTTTGGGTTTCTCAGTTTGATGCAGCCAAGTTTGATCACAATGGATGCAAAACTAAATGCCTATTGACAGAGAAATGGCTAGTTAAACCATATTTTATATATACACACACACACATATATACACGCATACAAATTGGAAACAACTTGAGGTGTTATATATGTGAAGAAATACTTTGTAGACTGAGTTAAATCTGTAGGCATTATAAGTATGGAAGCAACCTAACCATCAATAGATGATTGCACAAAGAAGATATGGTACATATGTACAATGGAATAGTACTCAGCCATAAAAAGAATGAAATCTTACCATTGCGACAACATTGATAGACCCAGAGGGTATTATGCTAAGTGAAATAAGTTAGACAAAGAAAGACAAGTACCATATGATTTCACTTACAGGTTGAATCTGAAGAACGAAATAAATGAAGAAACAAAACAGAAACAGACTCATAGATACAGAGAACAGACTGTCGGTTGCCAGAGGGGACGGGGCTAGGAGGCTGGATGAAAAAGGTAAAGGAATTGAGAAGTAAAGATTGGCAGTTACCAGACAGTTATGGGGATGTAAAGTACAGCATAGGAAATACAATCAGTAATACTGTAATGACAATGTATAGTGCCAGGTAGGTACCAGACTCATTGGTGGGATCATTTCATAAGTTATACAAATGTCTAACCACTATGCTGTATGCCTGAAACTAATATAATATTGAATGGCAATTGTAATTGAAAAAGAAAAAAATAGGTTCCGGCCAAGATGGAGGTGTAGGTAGAAACCCTTTGCTTCCTCGCACAACCAAAAGGAGGATAACAACCAATCTAAAATTAATAAACAACCAGAAGCACCAGAAAATCAAACTGCATGGAACTCCGACAACCAAGGAATTACAGAAAAAAATCAACGAGAACAACCAGACCAGTAAGAACCCGCGGTGGACCCTATGGGTGGGGCTGGCTGAAGGTGAAACTGAAATTCAGACTTGACTGTGCACTATAGCAGTTGCCGCGGTGGGAGAAACTCCCAATCTCACACGAGAGTCTATTGGAAAGTAGGCTGGAGCCGAACAGGCGAGCATTGTTCCCTCTCTGGCCCCTCCCCCACAGGCAGTGCTGCAGCACAACAGAGAGGGTTGCCCTGCCCTGGTGAATACCTAAGGCCCCACCCTCTTGCAACTTAACAGGTGCCTCAAACAAAGAATAGGGCCAAAATGAAAGAACACAGCAAAACCTCAGAACTAAGTGATGAGGAGATTGCCAACCTATCCGATGGAGAATTTAAAGCCCTGGTAATCAAAATGCTCACAGAACTGATTGAGCTTGGTCAAAAAATGAAAAAAACAAATGAAAGATACCCCAAATGAAATAAAGCAAAATATTCAGGGAACCAACAGTGACAGGGAGGAAACCAGGACTCAAAGCAACAATTGGGAACAAAAGGGAAAAATAAACATCCAACCAGAACAGAATGAAGAAACAAGAATTTAAAAAAGTGAAGAGAGACTTACCAACCTCTGGGACAACCTAAATGTTCCAATATCTGAATTATAGGAGTGCCAGAAGGAGAACAACAAGAAATTTAAAACTTCTTTGGACAAATAATGAAGGAAAACTTCCTCAATCTGGCAAAGGAAATAGACTTCCAGGAAGTCCAGAAAGCCCAGAGAGTCCCAAAGAAGCTGGACTCAAAGAGAAACACACCAAGGCACATCATCATTAAGTTAGCCAAGATTAAAGATAAGGAAAGAATCTTAAAAGCAGCAAGAGAATAGGAGACAGTTACCTACAAAGATTCCCATTATACTATCAGCTGATTTCTCAAAAGAAACCTTGCAGGCAAGAAGGGTCTGGAAAGAAGTATTTGAAGTCATGAAAGGCAAGGACTTGCATCCAAGATTACTCTATCCAGCAAAGTTATCATTTAGAATGGAAGGGCAGATAAAGTGCTTCCCAGATAAGGTCAAGTTAAAGGAGTTCATCATCACCAAGCCATTATTTTATGAAATATTAAGGGACTTATCTAAGAAAAAGAAGATAAAAATATGAACAATAAAATGACAACGAACTCACAACTATCAACAAATGAACCTAAAAGAAAAGAAAAACAACAAAAACAAAAACTAAGCAAACAACCAGAACAGGGACAGAACCAGAGAAATGGACATCACATGGAGGGATTTCAGTGGGGAGGGGGAAGGGAGGAACAGGGGGGGAAAGGTACAGGGAAGAAGAAGCATAATTAGCAGGCATAAAATAAGGAGAGATAAAAAATGGTATAGGAAACAGAAAATTCAAAGAACTTATATGTGCAACACATGTACATGAACTAAGAGGTGGGAATGCTGGAGGGTTGGGGGTGCAGGGCAGAAGGGGGATAAAGTGGGAAAAATTGGGAAAACTGTAATAGCATAATCAATAAAAATATTTTAAACATAAAAATAAAATAAGGAAAAATAAAACTATGTGTATAGGCATTAACAAGCTGAGTGAAAAAAACAAGTTTTAAAATATCATAACTTCATATATGTGCACTTCTCCTCAAACCCCCAATAAAAGTTTTCTGATTTTCCCTACATTTCTATACACAAAAGCATAGAAAAACAGACTGAAAGCATGCTACCTAAACTGTGATAATGGTAGTAACTTTGGGGGATTGAACAATAATTGCTAGGTGCTGGCCAAAGGAATGATTCACGTACAACTTGTATAGAACGAATCATTTCGGTTTCCCATCTACCCACGATATTACCTTCTTAAACTCTTTGCTTGCTCGCTGCTCACTGCCTGCAGGGTCTGCATTTGAGAGCTGTCAGGTTGAAGACACACACCTGGAAGAACAATCTCTGGCTCACAGAGATTAGCTTGTGAGCCACCCCCTGAATACTTTTTGTCAGAAAAGTTCAAGGTTCTTTCAGAACCCCTCTGTCACAAAGATTGTATTTTTTATGATACCATTGTGTCTAAAGGAAGAAAATAATGGTATTAATCTACAAGGATAAAGACAGTGAGAGGAGGCAGCAGCAGATAAGAGATGACAATAAAAAGCTGGAAGTAGTACGTGGCCCTCAGGGCTTAGTCAGCAGCACCCAGCACCTGCAGCAGGAAATACTGCTCCAGAGAACCTTCGAATGGCTGAATACTCGTAGGCATCAGGTGGGAAAGGACAGAAGAGGTATAAGGCTACTCCTCGGGACCCACATGTATTCCTTGCCATGCACACAACAAGAAAATAGTGCTTCACACTCCAGTCACTCATTTTATACTAAAATGGACTAACATGCACTCCAGACAAGGAGGCCCCAAACTGAGCAGTGGGAAGGGAAGGAGTGTTGGTGTGAACCAAAGGGAATTAGGTCAAAATCATCCTCTAATTCTGGGTGGGGCAAAAGTAGGTTTATAATTGCGAGTATGCGAAACAGAGTTTATTCTTGTACTATTATTAGTAATTATTGTATTATTTTCCACATAAAGAACTGTAAACCTACTTTTGCCCCACCCTGTATAGTGCATTCATGGGTCCCATTCCAGATTCTTCTTGTTATTTCTCATGTTTAAAGAGGCCAGTTCCAAGGCTGCTAATTGCCTAAGAATAGTTTGGGCTCAGGGTGGAGGGGAAGATCTCAGCAACTGGCAGTTTTATTTTGGGTTTATTATCTCAAAAGAATTCTTACCAGGTTGACAGGTCTTTAGCCCCAGGGGTTGATCTTCTGCTAGGTGAAGATTAGGAGCCATAGAGGGCTTTAAATAAAAGAATCCCTTTCAGTGTTGAGATGACTTTAGGAAGACCTCTTGGGGTCTGTATCAATCATGCTCTACTCAGGAAAACAGAACCACTCTAGGTATTTCAAACAGAAAGAATTTAATAAGGAGATTGGTTCCAAAAATGATGGAAGGGTAGAAGGATACAGTTACTTAGCAATCAGTAACTGTAGGAACTGCCCCTAGGTTGCAGGCACAAAAGGGAAGACGATGATGCCAGAACATGACTGTTATATCGCTGTGATTATTGAAACATCTGCTACTGTTACTGCTGCCTTAGGAACCACAGCCACATCCAGCTTTCAGGAAGCCTAGAGGTCACATTCCCACTTACACTGCAGGATCCTGTCTGAGAGGTTGGAGGATCTGCCACACCCACGAGTTTTGGGCTGCTGAGGCTATAGGAACACCCACTTCAACCTCCATGCTACATGAAGAAGAAATTAGAAACCTACACTTAACCAATACGGCTGTTGCTGCTAATGCCATGTGAGCTGCTTCTAGGAGCAGAACATGGTTTCTCCCTTCGATCTGATTGCCAGTGTCCTGCCAGTGCCTCCCATTGGGCAAACCCAATTAAAAAGCAGCTAGCCAAAAAACAAAACAAAAAAAAGCTGGCCAGGGATGCTAGGGAATGTTATTTTCAGTTCCCCAGTATCTTGCAATCCAAAGGGGACACGGAAGAATGAGAATAGAAATGAGAGGGGGAAAAAAGACTGAGAGTGGCTACTGTAGGAATTTAGGTGAGAAAGGAGGGCTGCTTGGACTGGAGTGACAGCAATGGAGATAGTGAGAGGCAGTCAAATTCAGTATATATTTTGAGGCGAGAATCCACATGATTTGCTTACAGATCAGACATGGGCTATGATAGAAAGAGGAGTCAAGGCTAACTCTGGATTATTCTCGGCTTGAGCAAATGAAAGATTAAAGCTCCTATATACTTAGATAATGAAGACTATGATAAAAGCAGGTCTTAGAGAAGCAGTAAGTTCAGTTGGGGACATGTGTAGTTTGAGATGTCTATGAGACATGAGGTGGAGTTGTTGAGTAGACGGTTCAGGGGAAAAGAGATACAAATTCGATATATAAGTGGAATATAAAGCCATGGGACTTATGATGTCACTAGAGTAGATAAATAAGAGAGGATGTTGAAGGACTAATACCCATAATGCTCCAAGTTAGAGGTCATGAAGGCAAAAAAGAAAGCATCAAAGGTTTAAAAAGAGAAGCAGAGAACACTAGAAGAACATGGCTTCTTGAAACCCCAATGAACAAAACCTTTCAAGAAAAGTGTTAGTTGTGTCAAATGTTGCTTATAGGTCAAGTTCAATGAGGACTAAGAATTGACTTAAGTTTAGCACTATGGAAGTTATTGGTGACCTTTAGAAGAACAGTTTTAGAGGAGAGGTGGGAACATAAGTCTGATTGGAATGGACTCCAAAGTGAGAGGAGGAGAGAATATGGAGTCAGTGAGGAGTTGAGCTGTAAAGACAGGAATATAAATAAAGCTCTACTGGGAGGGAGAGGCAAGGTCAACACCAGTAGTTTCTCTCTTTTCTTTTTAAGATGAAATACCAATTTATTTGTATGTTTATGGGAAGGACTGAGTAGAGAGGAGCAAAGCTGGATGCAGGAGAAAAGGGGAAGGGTTACTGGAGTCCGTCCTTGAGTAGACAAGAGTGGACTGGATCTAGCACCCAAGTGGAAGGGTTGGACTTTTCTAAAAACACGGACCATAAAGTCCTATTAACAGGAGAGAAACCAAAGCATGTGAACATAGCTACAGGCAGATAGGTAGAGATGGTGGTATAAGTTCTCTCCATTTTCTTCTATTTCTATTTACCTGTGAGGTAGGAAGCAAGGTCATCAGCTGATGGGGATAGGAGAGGAGGTGTTAGAGGTTTGAGAAGAGGAGAGAGGAAACTAAATACTTATATAGGAAAATGGGAGAATGAATGGGCTGTAGGATGATTGCAAGGACGTGTTAAAGGTCCACTTGAGATCAGAAATGATGAATTTTAAATGATAATAGTCATCATGCTTGTGCATTTGCTGTGTTCAGTTGTGTGGGTGCAAGTGTTGGACACTGAATGGGAAGAAAGTTGATTTTAAGCAGGAAATACAGCACAGCAAGAGAGTGTTAAGGGATAATAAAAGATGATAAATAAGGGATGATAAAACCAAAAAAGTGATAATCACATTTCTAAATGGAAGTTAGACTGAGTAAAGAGGGAACAGAGAACATGAAATCGGTGATCAATAAACAGAGAAATCGGTTCTTTAAGATAAATTGTACCATGTCCTCATGACTAAAATTGCTGTTCTCTAGGTAAATGGGATATTTGAGGGACTTACCTATGTATTTATCCAATGAGCACTTGTTGACACTTGTCATGAACTATGTCCAGAGAGGGCATTTGGTTACTTCCCTAGAAACAGTGAAAATATCAGGGAGATAAGCTCGATCCAAGGCAGGAGGGGTCTTAGGTGATTATGGAGAACAGATTGATTTTATTTTATTTTATTGTCAATAAAATTTTCAAGTAAGTTGAAAGATGCAAATCTAGTTGAAAAGTACACATCTGTATTAATCAAAATGGCTTAAGTCCAAAAGCAAATTTATTGATGAATGTAATGGAAAAGTTTGCAGTATAGTAACAGCTCATGTTTACTCACAGCTTACTGTTAGCCAGGCTCTGTTCTAAGTTCATCACATTTATTATCTTGTTTAATTCTAGTGTCAGAGCCAGGATGTGAACCCATGCAGCCTGTTTCCAGACACTATATTCCTAACCACGATGCTTTACTGTCTCTTGAAGAGATCGTTTCAGGCAAAGCTAAATCCAGGGATTCAAACATTATTCCCAGGACTAAGTGGTTCACTCATACTCCACTTCTGTGTTGAATCAATTCCATTCGTGGTACCTCAGGCTCACACAATCCTCACATCTAGCATTTCCAGTAGACAGTTATTTACCCCTTGTGAAAGTGCTAGATCTTCATCAATATATTTATAATGATATAAAATATATTCACAATATTGTTAAGTAAAAATAACTCACACTACAAAACAACAGATAAGGACTGATCCATAAACAACAACAACTATATACATGTATATGTGTGTGTATGTACATACGTATGTACATATGTATATATTTGGAAGGATATAAATAAAACACTAACAATAGTTATTTGTGAGTGTTATGATTGGGGGACTATTTTTATTTTTCTCAGTATTTTCATTTGTTTTTTACACTAAGAATATATTATCTGTATGATAAAACTTTTGAAGGTAAACAAAAATACAACAGAAACAAACAAATAGATCTCTCTGTATTGTTCTCTGTAGCTGGGTGCTTTTCCACTCATCCCACCCTATACCACTAAGATCCGTGTCTCAGGAAATGGACAAATGTCAGGTGGCAGCACCAGTGGTGACACTCTTACGTGCTTCCATTTGGCTAAAGAAGAGGGAGGACCCCAGGCCATCTCTACCCATTATTGAACAAATAAACAGGTTTAGTATCTTCCTCTGACATGATAAATAATCCACTCTGAGTCTATTTTGAAATGGAATATTAGTTCTTCCTGGGAGGCTCTCATAAGGTAACACTTAGTGATTCATCAAAGGGGAGAGAAGAGATAAAAGAACCAACGGGGTCCCAACTTGAATATGCAGCCCAAATTCCAAGTACCAGGCTGATTTGGAAGTAGCTGTTTAGTCTCTGCCTCTAAGGAGTTTCCATTTCATTAGGAAAGCAAGATGGTAAGACAGGGTGAGCACAAGATACTGTGGGTTAAATAACGCAGGATGGGAGGTGGGGGCTGGAAACAATGCTGGCCCAAGGGAATTATGGGAAAACTGGTCATCAGTCTCCCATTCATGCTTCTAGGTACTGTTTCTATTCTCCAGCCCACAGCATCTGCGAGAACATGGAAAACCCAACCTATTTCACACAGTTTCCTAGTTTATAAAGTAGAGATCATAATAACACTCATCTTACTACTCTGTTGAGAAGAATAAATTTGGTAATACATCTAAATACTTGGCACCATACTTAGAGTTGAGAAAATGCTCAATAAGTAGAGCCTATCATTATTTTGATTATAATTGTCAATAGCAGAAGTAAACTAACATGCAGATGACAAAAGGTTTGGAATCTTAAAACGTACTTAAACTGAACCATGGTTTCTGGTCTTGTAGATCTGGTTCCTTGAACCTTTGCCCTTTGATTTTATCCAGGGTGCCAAGTGTGCATAAAATCTCATCCTCACTCTTGACCTCCTTCCTAAATGCAGAATACTCATTCACATGTTCTTGGCTCAGATGGGAACTTTGCACCTCATACAACTGCAGACCACGTGACTCCATTTCACAGTCCTTTGCTTCATAAGAACCACCCTTTTTGGATCATTTTCTCACATTTTACATATCTCGGCTCTTGGGTAAATTTTTGAAACTTACATTGAATTAAAACTGAATAATTGGGCTTGATCGGTCCAAAGACTTTAGGGAAAGAAAATGTCCTTGTTTTATAATTTTCAAATTCGAGGTCTTAAATGCTGAGTATCAGAGTGAGAAGGGAGATTCATGGTAATACCGATGCAAAAGAGGCAAAGAACACTCAGAAAGGGAAAAGAAGAAATGCATTCCGTGGTTGCTGTTGTGTGACGTGCCCAGTTCCCCAGCTTCTTGTTAATTCTGTGAACTCTCTCCAAGTTTTTTTTCTGAGTTATTCTGAATTCTTCTTTTTGCTTATATTAGCCAAAGTCCATTTCTTTTGCTTGCTACTCAGTAACCCTTACTAATTAAAAAATAAAGTGTAGGTGGGTGGGTGAATGGAAGGCAGTTGTAAATGAGAAGAAAATAAGGAACAAAGAGCAGTAGAGAAGATAGAGAAAACAGCTGCATCCTATGACTGCTTCAAGTTTTGAAGGATTCCAAGCCTAGTCCATGCATATCCTTCAAAATGAGTTTCTACCCCACCTCCACCATTTTTTATTAAAATGGCCCCCATTCTTTGTAACTGAGGTAGCAAGTGTTTTTGATTGGTCAGGGCTCTTTCCATTGCAAGCAGCAGAAGATAACTAAGCAGTTGGAGCAAAGAAGTCCAGGAACCATGTTTCCAGCATGGTTAGAATCAGAAGTTCAAAGGACACTATCTGAGTCTTCATCTTTCAGTCCTGCTTTCCCTTGTGTTTGCTCAGCCCCTGAGTTTCCTCTCCTGATGGCAGAGGTGACCACTGGAAGCTTCAGGTTTATTTTGTACTAGCTCATCATCTTAGAAGAAAAAGTTTCTTTTCCGATAATTTCAACAAAAGTCTTGTGGTTGATCCTCACTGGAAAGATTTTACTTGTTTTCAGTGATATGTGATTAGAATATTATAATTGTCAGGGCTTGGTCACATGCCTGTCCTTGAACTAGAATCAGCCCACACAAACCACACAGGAAAAGAATGAGGGAACACACTTTTTCCAAGGATAGTAGAGATTACTAGTTGCTCTCCATAACTTTTCTTCAGTTCTTTCTGGGTAACAAACACACAAATATTAGCCAGGCATCTAGCAACCCAAGTGAAGAGTACAGTTCAAAGTATCTCTTGAGCTAGAAAGCATTGTGACAACATTCTCACCAATTGAACTTCAGTGGTAATAATGACGGCAACTTCCAGGAAATGTCCTCAGAGGGCGTGTCTCTATCATTTCTTCCTTAATTCTGTCCACAAAACAAGTCATCTTGGACCACACAGCCATTTAGGAGTGGAGGAGACACATGGTGGAGCCTGGGTCCCTAACACTGTGGAGCCATACCAGCCCTGAGTCATTTTCATCTTCTTCCAGGTGATAGAAAAAGGAATACCATATTTGTTGGACTATAAGATGCACCGGACCATAAGATGCACCTAGGTTTTAGAGGAGGAAAATAGGAAAAAAAATTTTGAAGCAAAAAATGTGGTAAAATATTTAATAGCATAAATATCATAATATTTCACCAATGTAAATGTAAACAGAACTCAGGTAAGCTAAATGCAGACTGTAAGACACACCCACATTTTCCTCCCAAATTTGGGGAGGGGGAGTGAGTCTTATAGTCTGAAAAATATGGTATATCTTGTTTAAGTGGGTGTCTTTGACAAACCATATAACCCAATATAATCATCTCTGACCCCCCTAAAGGAAAATCATGGTACCACTGTAAAAAGAGGGGCAGGAGAAAATGAGTAGGCATGTCTCCTGTCTCACTCCCTGAAAAATTCTACCTAAGTCATGGTCATAACTCTGCGTGGAAATTTGAAGAGACAAATCTGCCTAGTTCTGATGTTTCTGAATACCAAGATTTTCATAATTTATAAATTTTAAGATAAAAATGATTTTTAAATAGAGCCAAGCAGAGACTCAAGAAGAAGAACTATATTCATGTTTTTTTTCCCACCAATAATAAAGTGCTTGTCAGAGTGGATTAATCTACACCTAACCTTGTAATTTTAACAATGAAGGACAGAAATAGCAGGTTCACAATGTGAAAGTATGTATTAGAACTCCTTTCAACATATTTGTTTTGACATTTTTATTAACGATTTGAGTGAGGAATTAATTAAATTGTAATCAAATGTGGAGATAACATGTTGCCAACAGAGGGGTTCATACCTTGAATAATAGAACCATAGAATTACACAACATCAGAGCCCAAAGAGGTTTTTGAAGTTAATCATAACTCCCCAGTTTACAGGTGAGAAAACTGAGGCTCAGAGATGTCAATCCACTTCTCCCCGGCACACCTGGAATCAAGGGTAAAGCTGTTGGGATTCAATCTTCCTACTTTCTATTTTTGAATACATAAGAGCTATATCATGATTCAAGATTCAAGTAGACTTTTTTTTTTTAAAGTAGAAGCAGTGAACGGATGAGACCAGATACAATTCATTCAGGTCAAATGTGTAAGGACCTATATGTTCAGTCCACAAAAGCCCACTATACAAGCACAGTGTGGAGCTGATGTACTTTAATCAGCAGCAATTTCATGAAACATTTAGAGATGTGAATTGTCTGCAAGCTTGAGGTGTCAGCAGTGATGCAGCAACAAGAAAAAAAAATAACACAGTCACAGGTGGCATCACTAGAAATAGTTTACCGAAGAGAGATCTGAGTCCTGAGTAACCTTTCCATCTACACCTGCAACTCCTCCTTCACTCCCAGGTGTCAGATTTTAGAAATGATCTAGATGAATTAGTTCAGCTCTAGGATGGAATCACATGAAGAATGGTCAATGGAAGTTAGGGAACTGCAAAGCACTGTAATGAAGAGCTTGAATCTTGTAGTCAGATGGCTTGGGTTTAATCCCAGCTCTGTCAATTACTGAGGATATGTTCATTAAGCCTTAATGGCATTGTCTGTAAATGAGGAATTACAACAGTACCTCTCTCTCTTTGGAGAGAAATGAAGTAGTGCATGTCACATGATTTGCACCTTACTGGCACAAAACAAATACTCCCCAAAGGTTAGCTACTATTAGGATTAAGGAAGCAAAGTGATCTGGGGATAACGGGAACAACATAGTAGGTTGTGGTGAATATTGAGTTAACACATGCTGAGTGCTTGAAACAAACGTGATTGTCATTATTATCTGCAGTAGAGGGAATAGCCTAAGGCAGGGGTGTCAAACTCATTTTCACTGGGGTCCACATCAGCCTCTCGGTTGCCTTCAAAGGGCCAAAATAATTTTAGGACTGTATAAATGTAACTACTCCTTAACTGTTAAGGAGTTGAAATTATATTCGACCCCCACTGGCCTTAGGCTTCCATGAATGGGCCTGGTTTAGGGACAAACTATACCCTGACTCAGGTCCAAGGGGCCTGATAGGTTATTCCTTGAAGGATGCTCAGTTGTGTGTGTGCAAGCGTCCAGAGGGAGGATTGGGGAGTGATGGTGGTCACTCAGACATTCTATGGGGGCACTCACTTGGTGACCACCTGGGCACCACGAATTGCCTCTGTCATGGACTGACAACTTAGCTGCTTTCTGAGCCATGGTCATTTAGGCCTGTTTTGATGACCAGTAACTAATGTGATCACTTAGGGAAGTACTGGGTTGGTCGCTCAAGCTTGCCCTGGTCATGGTCACTGAGAATTGTCCTGTGGGCAGTCACTTAGGAATCATTCGGAGTGGAAATGCTCCTAAGTCCTCTCTGGCGTTCCTTTCCTCCTCCTTGTGCCACTGCGTGAAGAAGTCCTGGACCTTAGGGATCCTGTGGGACCTTGAATAGTCCCCCAGGGAGCAGTCGCCACTAGGGAGCAGGCGCTAAGAGGGAACCCACTTTGGGGTTGGCTCTCCCCCAGGTCCAGTGGGAGATGGAGTGACAGCTGGGTGAGGGCGCACGCGTCATGCGTGTGAGACGGGGCAAGCCTCCTGGGTATGAGTCAGCGCGGGGCGGGGGGCGCGACTAAGGAGCTCCCTCAATAGTCACGAAATCTCACTCACGCTCGGCTCCTCCACGCAGCCTGTCTAGAACGTGTGTCCCCATCTCGCACGTGTGTCCCCGTCCCGCGCAGGTATGCGCTCAAGGCACGATGTCCCATTCCAGGCTCTGTGTCTGTTTGGTGAGATGGGGTGGGGGCGGAGGGGAGTGTCCCTGTCCGTTTTTCTTTGCCCGGGTTAGGAGATTTCTCCCTCCCCACCCCATGTGGGTGTGGTGGTGTGTCCCGGTCAGGGTACGTATGTACAAGTGTTTGTGCTTGCGTATGTCAGCGCGGTGGGACCGTTTATCAGTGTGGAGTGCTTGTGTCTGCGCCCGATCCATGTCTGGGTCCGAATATCGGCGCAATTTCGACCTGGGTTCCCATCCCTCGGTGTCGGGAGGCCAGCGTGGTGGGAGTGTCCAGCCTCCTGAAGTAAATGCCTCCACACCCTGTCCCCACCCCACCACAAGCTGGCCAGAGCTCCCTAGGGTGCGGCCTCGTTGGGGAGGGCCTAGGGTGTGCGTCCTGGGAGGGGTGAGAAGATGCGGGGCGGGCCAGGTCCCCAGGCTGGGCGCCCGCTCCGGGGATCCGCTCGGCTGACGTCAGGCGACTCCTTAAATAGAGCCGGCAGCGCGCTCGCCTCGGCATTTCCCGAGGAGCCCTAACGCGGCCCTCACCAGCGCCACCTTGCGACCCGTCGCCAGCCCTCACTGCCGGGCGACCGCCCGGGTTCGGAAATGGGGCTCCGGGTGCTGGGTGCACTCCGAATCCAGCGCGTCCAAGCGGCGAGAAACTCCGGGAGCAGCCCTACCGCGTGGAGCCCCGTCGTCTAGGACTGGGAGATGTTGGAGGCGCTGCCGCCTGTACCCCGAGGAGCCGCCGCCCCCCGGCGCCCCGGGCATGGTGCGCGTCCCGGCCGGCAGTTCCTGGAAAAGACGGCGCCCCCCACGTCCGACTCACGTGGCCCGGGCTGAGCCGCTCGAGCCCTTTAGGCGGCCGCAGGGCCCCAGGAGCTCCGCCGCCAGCGCCCCCTCGGAAACCATGCCCCCCGGCGCGGGCCCATGGAGCCATGGCCTATAGGGTCCTGGGCCGCGCGAGGCCACCTCAGCCGCGAAGGGCGCGCAGGCTGCTTTTCCTCTTCACGCTGTCGCTCTCCTGCACTTACCTGTGTTACAACCTCCTGTGCTGCTGCGACGACCTCGGTCGGAGTCGCCTCCTCGGCGCGCCCCGCTGCATCCGCGGCCCCAGAGCGGACAGCCAGAAACTTCAGAAGTCCCGCCCCTGCGATCCCCTGGGGCCGACTCCGAGCGCACCCGCCGCCGTCGTACCCGGTCCGCGCCTCCCGGCTTCCAATCTGTCCGGCTCGCCGAGGCTGGGCACCAAGCGGCTGCCCCAGGCCCTCATTGTGGGTGTGAAGAAGGGAGGTACGAGAGCCGTGCTGGAGTTTATCCGCGTGCACCCGGACGTGCGGGCCTTGGGCACGGAGCCCCACTTCTTCGACAGGAACTACGGACGCGGGCTGGACTGGTACAGGTAAGGAGGGGAGCCCCACGCCGCGCCCGCTTCCCAACCAGCTCCGTTCCCTGAGACACCCTTCCGTTTTCTCTTCCCCTTTACCCGGCTTGTTGTGTGGGTTCAGGCTGACACGTGAGGGGATTTAGAGGATGAGATTACCCAGAATTTTCCGGTTTTCCCTCTGTGGACAGGCTTTTTCTTGACTAGCAAAGGGCTCTCATCACTGGAGTCGCCTGGAGGGAAGGGAGGGCTGTAGCCAAACCTCAAGTGAACCGGGGGAGCTCACTCCGGGTCGGCCTTTGGTGGAGCAAGGTGCTCAGGGAAGGGTCAGGAAGAACACGCACTACCTACACACAGCTCTCTCCTGACTATCCTCAGGTCTTTTCTGTCGTCCGAAGGACCCTGAGAAGGATGGAAAGTTAGAGCAGGACGACCCCCTTGAGACAGGGCCCTGTGCTTGGGCAAGGTCCCCGTAGTTCAGGCCGAATGAGATGAGAAAGTTCTCCTCTACAGGCTCATTTCTAGCTCCAGATGTTTGCTGTTGTAACTGGGCTGAGATCCTATTCCTCTGACCCTGAGTTAGTGGTCTGAGAATTAGTGAAAGGAAGCCTGCATTTGAGGCTTGGCTCTGTCACTTAGCTTGAGCAAATTCCTAAAACTCTTTGAGCCTCGGTTTTTTCATTCATCATATTGGATAGGGAAGCAGTCCCTGCCCTGTCTGCCTCTCTAGGCCTTTCTAAAGTGCTTTAAAAGTGCAACGCTAGATGATGCTTCTAGACCAGCCACCAGGATGGGAAGTTTGGGACACCGGTGGGCACTCAGTGAAGATTGGCCGGAGTCATAGGGGCAGCCAGTCATACATAGACTGTCCACTCCTCCCCTGCACTGCTGGGGATGAGAGTCACCAGGCTGTGGTGTCTGGGCATTGCCTGAAGCTTCTGGAAGGTGACAGCCTCTGCTGTTCAATGTCCATTTACCTCCCCAACCCCTGTATGGGCTGATCAGGGCATCCTGGGGGGCAGGTGTAATGTATGGGCTCCCTGTAACACCTGGTTCACAGAATTCTCACCATTCCCCTGACCCTGTGAAGACTTTCTAGAAACGTCTGCATAGTAATGGAACTGGGAACGGGTAGGTGACATGGTAGCTGCACATAGCTGAGGCTAATTTAAAATTTTTTAATAAATTTTTAAAAGAAATGATAAAAGTAAACCCTTTAGGAAGTCGAAAGTCCCAAGTATATTGGGCAAAGGACAACTTCATTAGAAGGACCGCACTGGGCTCATAATAGGGGGTCCTGGATTTGCAAGAATGGAGGCAACAGGGCTGACTTGTCACCTTTGCCAATTAGGCTTCAGTGGTCATGGTTGTGGGGGCAAGGGGTGGGATCTGCGCCTTCCTCAGGAGGTAGACAGGTGTAGTCTGTCTCCAGTGGAGCCCAGCTGGGATAGCTGGCTTATGGGTAGCCTGGCACCTTTATGTTGGCTCAATGGAATAAGGTGGCCCAGGACGGCAGGTCTAGTGCTTTTCAAGCTGGCATCTCATCTGGACATATGAGGGGAGCAAGGACAGAGTGGGACCCAGACCCCAGGGCAGGGGAGGCCAGCGTGTCGGACAGCAGAGTCCTGGGTGTATCAGCCACGGTCAAACTCTAATGAATGGCAGGGTTTCCTCGAGGGAAGGTCTGGAGATCAATATGAAACCCTTTGCCAATATATGGTGCTTTTTAAGTTCAAAATAACAAAATTCTGAGCATCTGGCCGTTAGATATTGTGCCCACCAATAAACACCTGTTACCTGCGTAGTCTCTGCACTCCCCTCTCCCCATTCCACCATAAGCATCATACCTCAGGCTTCCTGCCCAGAGCCCATGTCACTCAGGGATGGCTGCTTTTTATTTTTAACCTTGGCATGTGTGATTCTAAGCCAGCTTAGCTGTGAACCTTAGAGATGGGAGCCGTGCCTTTTTTTTTTTTTATAGCACATTTGGATTCTGCTAAAATTCTCAGCTGAGTCTTGGTAGGTTTTATATAACATCAAGCATCTGACAGCTCTACTTCTCAGGGTCTGACTTACCCTCCCTTTCCCCCTTCATATTTCTAAGAGAACAATTAGCTCAGGGGTCTGGTTGTGAATTGCCAGCTATGCTAAGGTAATACTTCCTCATTTGAATTCTGTTTCCATAATTTCCAGAACATTTCTCTCTGTGTATCCTTGATTATCACTCAAGTAATATACATTAATTGCAGAAATGTTGAGAATTTCTGAGGTCCTTTAAAATCTGTGTTCTCACTTTATTCCTGAGTTCCACAAGTTGAATGGCGGGTGATATGATGCCCCTCCCTGCCTGCTGCCCCTACTCTTTAAAAGATGTGAACATTGGAACCCCAAAAGGAGAGAGCATGTGAAATGGGGTCATAAAGCAAGTTGATGAAAGCTAGGACCAGGAGTCCCTGGCACACGCGTGTGCATTTCCAGCCAAGTGCTCTAACCCTGCTCTGCACAGCTTGCCACCAGAAAACCAATGTCCCCTGGGTAGACCTGGCCAAAGAGCCTCTGTACCCATTGTAGTGGACTGTGTTTTCCAAAAGTGGACTTGCAGAGTTGCTGGTGGTGCATCTCAGGTGACCTGTCCCTGCTAAGCCCCTAGGGATGACTTCCAGGGCCCAGAGGCCCAGATCGATGGACGATGGAAAAATTAATAGCTTTACCCTCAACCCAAAGGAGATACTTCTTTCTGTGGGTAGATGGAGATGACCCAGGAGATGACAAACAGTGCCTGAAGGCAGGGTGATACAACCACAGTGATACCATCGGCCAGAGAGATGAAGAGACAGAGTCTGCACCTCCCTTGATCCCAACTGGAGCCCCTCTTGGGAACCAGCCCAGGTCAGGCCACCCAAGGAGAGCCCAGCCCTCCGTGGTGCGACCCTCCCCTTAGATATTTTCTAAGATCCTTTCACGAAGCTTACCTCATCTGTCCATCTTGCCTGATTCCCTTCTCCCAATTTCCTCCCCACAGTAGCAGCTGGGCTTGCTTGCAGGGTGGGGTCAGCTAGCTGCTTGGCCAGGTAGGCAAAGTGAGACCACGCTGACAAGGGAACTAAGATAGGACCTGCCAGAGGCTGGAAATGCTCACACGGATGCTGTATGATTCGAAGTTGAGTGATCTTTCTGAATCTCAATTTCTTCGGCACAGAAGGGCACCTGCAGTAACTGTCGTAGGAGGTTGTTCTGGAGAGTGAATGAAACACTGTGTGTGGAAGTGCCCGGAACTTCTGTGGTACCTAAAGATAAGGCAGTAACATTACTACTATTGCCACTGTTACCCCTACTGTTTCACTACCAACACTCCTGTTAACACTCTCAGTACTATTAGTGTCTGAACGATGAGTTTCTAGCCCCACTGCTGTCACCCTATGGGGCTGAGGAGTTAATTAACTGCTACAAAAGTAGTTCCATGAGACGAGGGTCCCGGCCTTAAATTCTCCTTTCAGCTCTGCTTCAATTTTATTTTCACTTTTGCTCCCTCCCCGTTGATAAAAAGTCATTTCACAGTGCTGGCTGTAAGTTTGCTCACCTTTAAAATGGGACTGATGCCTGACCTGCTTTACAATCTTGTAAAAATCAATTAAGACAGTGTATGTGAGAATGCTTCCCCTGATCTAAGATTATATTTAGGGTGCTATCATCCACCTAGGGTTGGGAGTAGACAACATTCAGGGTCTTCATCTTTTATAAAAAGATACAAGCTATGCCTTGTCTGATAGTTTTTGGAGTCTTGGTGAAGCAGAGTTTTGTGTAAAGTATTCTCTGTTTTGCTAGTTTTCAGCGATGGGTGGGGGGGAGGGGCATGGGAGCATTGTGAAGAGGAAGTGAATCTTCTCTAAATGCACTGAAATGCCAATGAGAGTAAGTTAATATGTGATAATTGACTCTGTGCTCTGGTGTCAGTGTTTTGATAGATGAGCCCATTCTGTAAATTTTAGACTCTGCTCCACTGCTTATTTATTTGTTCAGTGTGGATGGTGTTCTGGGGACAGTGTAAGACAAAGAAGACACAGTGTTTGCCTCAGAGACAACCATCTAAATAAGAATGAATAAAAAACACAGAATAATGTCTATCACTGTATCCAGTTCATTTCAGTCAAGAAATTAATCCTTAAGGACAAACTTGGGGAAGAAGTAACACCAAAGGCAGAGGTGAGGGAAGTAGTTCATGCAGAAGGCTTGAATCATCTTTAACAAGGTGGTCAGTATGTGACACACCAGTGCTTGTCGAGTGCACACAGTTCACTGTCTGTGTCGACTCATCTTCATAAGGAGTTTCCTGCCTCAGTCCAGGAGGGTGTCACACGCTGATTAAGTGGAACCGTCGAGTCCATAAATCCCCACTCGCCTTGCAGCTTTCTGTCAGCCCCGAGCACTCTGGAAATACACTAGTTCCTGCACATGTGTAGTTCTTGTCAGGCACTGAAGAACACTCAAAATGGGCCAGCAGAACTGTCTTTTTGAAGAGCTGGCTTTGCTCTCTCTGGAGCTTAGAGGGACAGTGGAAGAGCTTCAGTGGAAAATTTTTTTAAAAGAATGGGCTTTCCCTTAAGGTAAAAATGTGGAACTGTCACATAGACTCTAAGGAACATATTTCCCCCCACATTGTAACATCTCTGAAATTAGAATGTATCTGATGATGAATGGGGTCTTAGCTCAGTGAGATACAATGCTTCCATATTGGATGGAAATCCTCTCCCGAGAGGTGACTTCTATGCTGGAGACCCACTGGACCAGTGGCGAATGCCTGACTCAGCAGGAGCCCCCACACCCTGCTTGTCTCTGCAACCAGCGGCATCTCTTCTGGTCAAGGAACTATACCCATTTTCGGTGTTTGATTGTCACCTGTGCCATCTCCCTGAAAGCATCTGTCCTGAAATGAGGGAACATGTGGGCTGCTACCCACCAGCAGATAAGATGCTATGGTGGGCATGTTCTTCATGGGCTGCTGGACCACCCAGCTATCAGGAGGCACATCCTGGGTCCCTAACAGGTTCTGGGCAGAGCCGGTGCTCAACAGGTGCTTTTAACCTGTGTGCTTGCTGATGCTCCATGCACAGGCATGCAGGACTGTAGAATAACTTCCTTGCCTTTGGTTAGATCCCACAAATCATTCCTGAATGGTTGCATGACAGAGTGGGTGGGAAGGGGTGGAAGTACACGTCTCTCTGTTCATCAGGGTCCACTGGAGGACCTGGAGGGAGGCCGCCTGGACAAGCGAGGGCTCAGACACAGGGGCAGTGGGTAGGTAAGCTCTTGGGCTGAGTCTGGCTGGAGGGTCACATAGCCAATCTACCACTGTGGGACTCACTGTCTTTCAGAGATAGCCTCTGGACACATTAATCCATTTATTTGTCACATGCCTGCCATTGCCAGGCTCAGCACCAAGCTGCTGTGGGCCCGCTCCGCTGTTGCTTTGTTCTCCTAATGGGCTGTCCTGATGGGCTCAAGTGCTTGGTAGTCCATGGGCAGCTTGACAAGGTGTGCTAAAGCCACCAGTGAGTGGAAATAACTTAGCATTTCAGAGGTAATTGTTACCTGTCAAGTGGCACAGCTGGTTCATTGGTCCAGAGTGGCAGTCCCAGGGACTTTCTCTGCAGGATAATAGCATAGGGAGAGGGGCAAGGGGAAGTTACTGAGCGTGTTTTTCCAAAGAACATGGGCAGAGGCACTAGTGGGGTTAACTGGGGCTTGAGTATTGCATGGATTTCCTGGACACACATCCATTGGGAGTCTCCTCCTGAGCTTTGAAATCAGATTCCGTCTCAGTGCCCATGGCCACCAGCTTCCATGTGTAAGGAAACTAGGGGTGTCTGCTCTGAGTACAGGCCTGGGGACCTCTCCCTGCCATCTTCTAGGGGTTGGCATCAAATCCCCATTCTCTGAGGGTAGTGTTTTCCAGGCTTCAGATGTTCTTGTGCTACCTTCCTGATATTTGCCCAATCCCAGCATGTCCTCTGCTATTATTCTTTTACTATTTTTGGTTAGCACATTTAAAAATGATAATTTTTTCATAAAGAACTGGACTTATTTGTATTCCCTTCAGTGTATATTTTAGAATAGATAATATGTTCACATAATGCAAACTTCAAATTGACAAAGGATATTTAATGAAATTATTCTCTTCTTTCCTAGCCCGTGATCCCCTGTACACTTCCCTTCCCAGGAGCAATCATGGGTGTCTGTTTTTGTGTACCCTTCTAGAGGCACGCTGTGCATTTGTACACCTAATACACATAATTCAAATATAGTTAAAATACATATTTGTAAAAAAAAACTTTATTTGAAAACCACTCTACATGGAAAACCAGCATTAGTTGCCATAATTAGAAAGTATTGTAAAACTAAATAGATTGAAAACAAAACAGTACTGTTGAGTTCTGTTCCCTAAAGTGGCTAGAATGTTCCAAGCCTACCCCATCTTCGTTTAAAAGAGGATAGTTGGGCTTGCTACTACCAAAAGCAGTTAAAGAAATACTAATATCAATGTGAGAATTTTCCCCTGGTCTAATCAGAAGGCTTGAAAGTGAAGTGGAAAAGACAAGGCATTTTCTCCCTATGAAATTCAGTGATATTTAGTAGGTCTATGTCACACCTAAAGTTACTGAGATGGGGTACACACCAACACCATGGGGAACACTGCTGGAGTTGACAGAAAACCCAGCTTCAGTAAATCTAGCTGTGTTTCTCGCTTTCAGTTCCTAATGATAGGAAGAGACAAGCTAAAGGAATAGTCCGAACAAATATGAGCATTAAGAGCAGCATTTTGACTTGCAGTATTTACAAGATAGTCTAGCCTTCAGAACAGCAGAGTTCCCTGAGTAAAGTGTATTGCAGGTATTTAAAGAAGAAAACCCCACAGCTTTCTTCACTACTCTCACTGGTAGAAAATCATCAGTGTCCCCATGATTACATCTACCTAGGTCATTATATGACTGCAGGCATCAGTGTTATAAAAGTCAGACAGCAACTTAGGGGGAAGGGGACATGCCTTTTTTAAAAAAAATTATAAGGCTCATAAAAAAGAATGAAATATTACCATTTGTGACAACATGGGTGGACCTAGAGGGTATTATGTTCAGTGAAATAAGTCAGACAGAGAAAGGCAAATACCATATGATTTCCCTTCTATGTGGAATCTAAAGAACAAAATCAACAAAACAGAAACAGACTCATAGATACAGAGGACAGACTGATGGTTGCCAAATGGAAGATGGGTTGGGGGACTGGGTGAAAAAGGGGAAGGCATTAAGAAGTACAAATTGGGACTTCCGGCCAAGATGGAGGAGTGGGTAGACACTAGCATGCCTCCTCACACAACCAAAAGAAGGACAACAACAAATTTAAAAACAAAAAACAACCCAAATTGCCTGAAAAGCAAACTGTATGGAAGTCCGACCACCACGGAGTTAAAGAAACATTCATCCAGACTGGTTGGAGGGGTGGAGATGGGCAGCTGGGTGGAGAGGACTGGCAGCAAGGCAGTGGCTGGAAGACTGGGGGAGGCAAGGCAGCGGCTGGCAGACAGGCAGTCCCACATTTGAGTGCAGATAAACCAGGAGGAACAACTGGTGAGTAAGATAGACTACGCAACTCAGTTCCAGTGTGAGGAAATAAAGCCTCTGACTGAAAACACCTGTGGGATTCAGGAAGCAACGGGAGGAACTCCCAGCCTCAGAGGAGAGTCCGTTGGAGAGACTCACAGGGTCCAAAATGTACACAAATCCACCCACCTGGGAATCAGCGCCAGAAGGGTCTAAATTGTTTGTGGGTCAAGGGGGAAGTGACTGAAAACTGGCAGAGAGCAGAGCAAGCAGCACTGTTCCCTCTTGGGAGCATGACAGATAGCACCACAACACAACAACATGGGTTACCCCACCCTGGTGAACACCTAAGGCTCCGCCCCTTACTATATAACAGCCCCACAAAGACAAAAAAATAATGACCCAAATGAAAGAACAGATCAAAGCTTCAGAAAAAATACAATGAAGCGATGAAGAGATAGCCAACCTTTCAGATGCACAGTTCAAAACACTGGTAATCAGGATGCTCACAGAATTGGTTGAATATGGTCACAAATTAGAAGAAAAAACCAAGTCTATGAAGAGTGAAATAAAGGAAAATATACAGGGAACCAACAGTGATGGGAAGGAAACCTGGACTCAAATGAACAGTTTGGAGTAGAAGGAAGAGAGAAACATTCAACCAGGACAGAATGAAGAAACAAGAATTAAAAAAAAATGAGGCGAAGCTTAGGAACCTCCAGGACATCTTTAAACGTTCCAACATCTGAATCATAGGGGTGCCAGAAGGAGAAGAGGAAGAGCAAGAAATTGAAAACTTATTTGAACAAATAATGAAGGAGAACTTCCCCAGTCTGGCAAAGGAATTAGATTTCCAAGAAGTCCAGGAAGCTCAGAGAGTCCCAAAGAAGTTGGACCCAAAGAGGAACACACCAAGGCACATCATAATCAAGTTACCCAAGATTAAAGATAAGGAGAAAATCTTAAAAGCAGCAAGAGAAAAGGAGACAGTTACCTACAAAGGAGTTCCCATTATACTATCAGCTGATTTCTCAAAAGAAACCTTTCAGGCAAGAAGGGGCTGGAAACAGATGGTGAGGGACAAATACCATATGATCTCACCTTTAACTGGAACATAATCAACAAAAGAAAAAAGCAAGCAAAATATAACCAGAGACATTGAAATTAAGAACAATCTAACAATAGCCAGAGGGGAAGGGGGAGGGGATTGTGGGGAGAAGGGTTTTCAGGAACTACTATAAAGGACACATGGACAAAACCAAGGGGGAGGGTAGAAGCAAGGGAGGGAGGTGGGTATGAATGGGGTAGGAGGAGGGGAGGGGAGAAAATGCAGACAACTGTAATTGAAGAACAATAAAGTAATTTAAAAAAAAAAGGGCTGGAAAGAACTATTCCAAGTCATGAAAGGCAAGGACCTACATCCAAGTTTACTCTATTCAGCAAAGCTATAATTTAGAATGGAAGGGCAGATAAAGTGCTTCCCAGATAAGGTCAAGTTAAAGGAATTCATCATCACCCAGCCTTTATTATATGAAATGTTAAAGGGATTTATCTAAGAAAAAGATAAAAAGTACGAACAGTGAAATGACAACAAACTCACAGCTATTAACAACCAAACCTAAAAAAAGAAAAAGAAAAACAAACTAAGCAAACAACTAGAACAGGAACAGAATCACAGAAATAGAGATCACATGGAGGGTTATCAGCAGGGGAGTGGGAAGGGGAGAGAGGGAAAAGGTACAGAGAATAAGTAGCATAAATGGTAGGTAGAAAACAGACAGGGGGAGGTTAAGAATAGTATAGGGAATGTAGAAGCCGAAGAACTTATATGTACGACCCATGGACCTGAACTAAAGGTGGGGAATGGGTGGGAGGGTATGTGCAGGGTGGAGGAGAATAAAGGGGGGAATGGGACAACTGTGATAGCATAATCAATAAAATATATTTAAAAAAATGAAGTACAAGTTGGCAGTTACAAAATAGTCATGGGTGTAAAGTACAGCATAGGGAATATAGTCAATAATATTGTAGTAACTATATATGGTGTCAGGTGGTACTGGAAATATTGGAGGAACACTTTGTAAAGTATATGATTGTCTAATCACTATGCTGTACACCTGAAGCTAATGCAAAGTACCAGTAATACTGAATGTCAACTGTAGCTGAAAGATAAAATAAAATTGTTGAATCAGTGATTTAAAGTTAGAAAACAACAAAATTATGAGGCTCTTGTAGGACAGGGTATCTTTAAAATGTCAGGATGCAAAGTTCCTTTCCTTTCGCTCTGCAGTGCATGATGTGGGGCTTAAACATAGTGGCAGGGCAGGGTGTCACTTTGCTTTCTTAGACAGTTTCAGGTCAGTACTGTCCAAGGGGAAGACAATGTTGTTTCTCTGTACGTACATTTTTAGATGCACAAATGGAACTCTACTGGAGAAAATTGTCCCTGGGACTTCCCATATATTGTCAACAGAAGCAACTTAGAGAGTGCCCATGAGAGCAGAGCTTCCTAAGCTTGCCTTTTGTTGGGCAGATAGTCATCAGTACTGATGAGGAAGGGGCATTGTGCTTGCTCAGGGTTCCCTGGCCTCAGTACTCACTGCTGGATGCAGGGGTCCCAGTCCCACCCTGAGGCTGGCCGGGAGATGAACTGGATTGGGTGGCATAGTGCTCCTCAGGGAGCACTTATGGAGCCGGGGGAGAGCAGCCCAGAGTCAAAGGCATGGATGAGATAGATTCAGATGCAGATAAGGACAGTGAAGCTCTCAAGGGAGGCGGTTTTTGTGCAGTGATTCAAAGTTCAGTCTCTTGAATCAGAATAAACGAATTGGAATCTCAGTTCTGCCATCTGCCAGGTAAGTGTCCACCAGCCAATGGCTTCTCTGTGCCTCAGTTTTACCTGCACACTGGGACAGATCATAATGCCTACCACGCAGGGCTGCTGTAAGGAGGAAGTGACTAAGAACATGGGAAAGTGCTCAGATTCTTTATGGAATGTGGAAGGTGTCCAATGAGTGTTAGCTATCATTATCGGTCATTGTTGTTGTTGTTGTTTTTTTTCATCATACTTTTACTGAGCTAAGTGCTGAGGACCTAGAGTTGATTAGGTCACAGTTTCTGCCACTGGGCTCTTCATCGTTTGATGGGGTCATTAGATGTTCTTGGATATTTTTACGTAAGTCAGATAGTGACAGGTATCATAATAGAGATACAAGCAGAGCTCTAGTAGCATGAAGAGTAGACAAAATCCAATTATGGGAATTTGGGAACGCTTCCTAGAGGAGGCGGCACATTATTATTTCAGTCTCAGGGGGCATATAGGACTTTTGCAAGGGACAGGTGGTCTTATAAGGACGTTTTTTCTAAATATATTCATCCCATGAGTTCACCTTTGCTTACAGTCAAATCACAAAGTAAAGTTGGTTCAGATTACTTTAGTTCTGCACACGTTTATTGACCACCTACTCTACACCAGGCACTGTGCCAAGCCCTGGAAATGAAGATGAGAAAGAAGATCTCTGTTAATGGGCTGAAGGGACAGGCAAGTCCAATAGCAAGACTTGCTGAGAGAGAGAACCCTCCTAGCACTGTGGGGTCACGGGGGAGGGGCCACCACCCAGGGTGGGTCACAGAGGCTGCACAGGAGCTGAGGCCCAGGCTTTAGCACTCTTGCATTTGCTGTAGCCCAGATCCGACCGCTTCTCATCATGCAGGTTCCCATTCAAATATTACCTCCTTAAAGACAACTTCCTGAGCCACCCAGTCTGAGCTGGCTTACCTTTCCCATGACCACCTTGTTTTATTTACTTCATGCTTCTTATTGCAGTCTGAAATTATCTTGTTCATTTTTCTTTTCATTGACTGTCTCCCCTGCTGTACTAAAAAGTCCCTGAGAGCAGATATCTTGTCTGTCTTGTTCATGCCTGTTTCTCCAGAGCCCAGAATGGTGCCTGGCACACAGTAGGTGCTCAATCAATAGTTGTTGGGTATATACAATTAAGTGTGAGGGATCGGTGGTTCTGTTCCAAGGCCACAAACTGGCCCCAGCTTTTTATTAGGCTTTCCACACGTGGGTCTCGAGAGACTGGGTGAGAGAATGCAGGGTACAGATGCTGGTGACTCAGCCATCGCTTCCACAGTTACCATATTTATTGAATACCTACTCTGTGCTGGGCACTTTTACAGTCACTGGGGAGAGAGCAGGGAAAAAGCAGACAAAAATTTCTGTCCTCTGGTGCTCACTTATTATGGGGTGGGGAGGAGATGGTCAATAAATGAATAAGTGTATCATATCTGTGGCAGATGGTGAAAAGCAAGTGCTATGGAGAAAATACAGGGAAAGAGGTGGGCAGGGAGGGTGCAATTTTAATAGGTGGGTAGGGAAGGACTCACTGAGGTGATATTGCAACCAAGACCTTGCATTTTAAAAGGATCTCTCAGGCTTTTGCAATGGTAATGGTTGCATGGGGTCAAAGGTGGTGGTGATGACGACATCTGTCAAGGGCTGGCTGTCTTTCTGGCCCTTTCAGGGGACAGGCTGGGGTTTGAGTCTGACATCCTGCCCAGGACAGACCCTGGCATGACTGGCCAGACATCTGTGTGCAGGCAGCCTTGACCTAACGAAAAATGGAGTCGTGTTCTACTATAATTTAAAAGCTTCAGGTCCACCCCCGAATAGGTGGCAGATGTTATCATCCCTCTTTCTAGCAGTGCTTGAGGTCTTTTCTAAAGGCGGGATTCTCAGGTAACTTCTTGAGGTCCTAGGAAGGTTGAGTTAGCTTTGCTCCTAACTCGAGTGAATCTGTGTCACTCACTGTGTGTGTGTCCTCTGGTTTCTCATTCTGGTTCCAGCCTCAGCAACAGGCATGGTAACGTGGCTGCCTCGATGGTGATGCTAGATTTAGGGGGCTTATGTGTGTGGTTTCCTTCAAACAGAATGGCTTTCTGCAAGCTAATCAGGACCCAAATCTTCTGACTTCCCCAAAGCTGCCAGAGAATGTTCTCTGCTTTGGCAGCCTCTTTGCATTGTGTTTCTGCTTTGATGGTTTTAATGAAGATATGAAATCATCTCTCAGCTTTCATTTTGCTGGAGCAAGATGGCTTAAAGTGGAGGTAGCATTTCCCAGGATCAATCTCCATTTTCAGAAGTGGTTGGTTAAACTCTCTGCAGTTTATGGCCACTTCTAGCTGAAATAGTGTGCGATCTGAATTATTAATTCTGTGAAAAATGAGTTAAGTCATTGCAAAGCTCTGTGGTGGCAAAATTTCAACTTCAAGCCCCCTTTCTTATATTTTCTCTAGCACAAACATCTCTGTTAACCAGTCACTCTTGGGCAACATGGCCAAATCTCTGCATGTCAGTCATTTCTCCAGGAGGGAAAAAACCTGGCATAATTCAATTGTTCTTTCCTGACAAGAATGAAGAGGAAGAAATAGGCATAAATGACCCTGGGAGGTACTTATGTCAAAGCCATTTTTATAGGTACTCCAATCTGGATGTGATTCAGATGATACTGTGCAGGCAAGGTCTTCTGTACAACATGAACCTCTGAGCACCTCTAGCCACTCCGGTGGCTGATGCCCAGGGAAGTGTGCAGGAGGATGGACACTCTGAGCTGTTCTAAATACAACGGTGGGAGCTGAGGACGGTGACCCAGCTGCACCTCGAGGGCTCCTATCCTGTGTAGAAGCAGTTTGGAGCAGCGATGGCGTCACAAACTCAGCATCCTCAGAGACGCTGAGAGCACAGCCATGAATGAATGAAGTTGGTTGTGGGACAATGAGGAGAGGGAGGGAATTGTTCCACTTACACAAATCCCATTTAGAGAGAGTACCGGCCCCATTGGAGGGTACTTGTCCCATTTAGAAGGGACGACCACTAGTCAATCCCTATATTGCCAGATCCCTATATTGCCAGATCTTTTAAGTTTTGCTGTTTCTTATGAAAAATAAAAAAGCTTGAAATATGGCATTAAAAAAATATGAACTGTCAATTTATAATTGTGTCTTACTGATTCATGATGGTTATAGAACACTTATGGACCAGGCAGGATGTGCTTGTGGGCTAGATGTTAGCTATGAGATGTCCTTCCGTGACTCTGAGGGGGTGGGCCTTAGAAACAGGCTTTACCACTTTCTCATCCTGCCTCTGGCACTTATTGCTGCAGAGTAAGCCTATTCACCTTTCTAAGCTCTGGTTTCTTCCTTGCAGACAAGGATATCAAGCACTCCTACCTCCTAAGTTAAGTTGTTGTACTGATTCAATGACATAAGTACGTGTTTGACTTTATTACTCTTGTGGGTCCCCCTTCCTGGGTTGTGCCTGGAGTGGGTATGACCATCACTAAGCTGATGGGCATGCCTGGAAGACAAGAGGCATAACTTGGACCTTCGTCAAGGTGAGGAAAGCTGGGGTCTTCTCAGACCAATGGGGAGGTGCAGAAGCTGGAGCCAGGATGACCCACGGTTGGAGGAACCCATTTGGCTGTAGAACTGACCCCAAGGGTGGAAGCCAGCAATCTCTATGGCTCCTCATCATCTTTCATGTTCATGCCCTTAAGGTCCCCGAGGATGCTGGGTTTGCGAGGCCATCTCTGCTCCCAGCTGTTCTCCACAGGACAGAAGCCCTGTGCAGCTGGGTCACTGGCCCAGGCTCCCAGTGCCATATTCAGAACAGCTCAGAGCTGTCCTTCCTTCTGCACATTTGTTTTGGCTTCAGTCATTGGATAGGGTAGAGGTGTTCAGAGATGCATATTTTAGAGTTGAACTTGCACAGAAGGCGAATACCTCTTTGATTTGGTGGGTTGGTGTAGAAAGAAGTCCAACCTGGAGAGAGGGGTCTTGCTAACAAGAAGAGGCTAAGGGTTAGACCATAAAGGTCAGCCTGGAAGAATTTCTGTTCAGCCTTGATCAGAACTTGGCACCTGCAGAATGACAGAAGAACCTTGGGACAGTGATGTAGAGGAGTATAAAGGGAAAATATGATGGCGAAAAGAAGGCAGCTACCCCACAGGAGAACAAATTGTGTCAGCAATGACAGAATTCCCTTTGAAGCCAAGCCAAGCTTTGAGGTGAAGGGAGGCCCACTGGGATTGGTTGCATGGTCAGTACTGACAGTGCTGATTGTGGAGGCATGCGCCATTGAGCTGAGTGACCGTCCAGCTTTGTCTTGCCCCCAGGGAAGTCTTTCTCAGCCTTCACAATCACAGCGTCATCAAATTCTACCCAAGATCTGACACATGGTTCCCCAACCTTCAGTCATTTGGGTACCATCTTCATGACTTATTTTTGGATGTATCCACACATATTGAATACTTTGTTTACTTTACATGGTATCGAAGCCCACTCATAACCTTTGAGTTAACTTATTTACTTAAACACAAAACTTTCTATCATTATCCTAAAGGAGAACCATCACTTGTTGGAAATGAAAAGTAGCCATAAAGACCAAACAGCGCAATTAAATTCCAGCCTTATCCTGTTGCCTGTACCGTGTTCTGCCCCTTTTTCCTGCTAAAGAGAATCAAACCTATCAGAGAGGTGTTAACAACATTTTAGCACCTCAGACTTTCTCCATGATGTAATCAAAAGATTTGGTTAGAATAGAAATGGAAAGAATTATTTTCTAATGATATGATTAAGTGGCATTTAAAGTCATGTACGTGTGAGACCTAAATGTTTTTTTTTTAACCACAAGTGGTTTGTGCCCCCTACTTTAGGAAATGCTGACCTGCCCACTTAGGTCCCTCTCGCTTTGATGTCACTGTATTATTTTTATCATACTTGCATGTCTTGGTCCATCAACAGCTTGAGGGGACTGGCTGACATTACAAAGTCTGGGTGGTTTACCAAGCTGCGATTCTAATTTAAATTGCAAATTGGTGGGGCATCACGGGGAAAGCGAATGCCTCCAGGAAGAACTGGGGGAACTGATCCAGCCACACAGTATTTTTAGATCTTCTCCCCGGATCAGTTTTGTATAATTTTATCTGGACTCTGGGTTTGATAAGTTGCAATACATGCTTTTTAAGATATTACCTGAGGCCTAACCCAAAGTTTCCTTGCAATTCCAACTTAAATGACCCAGGTAAAACCTTTACTATTTCTTAAAAAAACAGTGACTTGAATGAATCTCAAAGGCATTATGCTGAGTGAAAGAAAGGTTATGTATTGTGTGATTCAATTTATATGACACTCTCACACAGACAAAACTGAAACTACAGAGAACAATGCATGGCTCCCCAGGGTTGGGGCAGGGGGAGGGTGTGACTGTCAAGAGGCAGATGGAGGAGTGCTGGGGCTGTGGAGCTGTTCTTACCCCTGACTGTGGTGGTGGCCACATGAATCTATACATGTTAGAGCTCATAGGGCTGCACACCAACAAAAAGCCAACCTACTGTAAGATACTTTTAAATATAAAATAAAAAGTAAAACTTTACTTTATAAACATCCACGATTATATAGCTCAGCTACTGAAGGGCATCCTACCCGCCCCAAAAGAGAGTGATTCCCGATTGTCAGAGAGACCTAGCTCCCACATTTTTTGAGTTCACAAGCCTTCCCAGCTTCCATCCTTACTATGAGTCCGAATCAAGGATACGAGTGGCCTTCAAAGCTTCCCTGTCCCAAAACTGTGTTCCTAACTGATGCCATGGTCTAAAGCAAAGGTGGAGAAGATTGCTTTGTGGTCTGGGGCCGTGGTGGCCAGCATAGCTGTCCCACTAGGCCTTTTAAAACCTTCTGACAGCATGTCTGTCCTCCTGACCACTTCTGGTTGTAACCAGCCTAGGGACTGAGCTAGAAGCATCCCACTGCTGACCCCACGCTTCACCCTGAGACAACTCAGCAGGGACAAGAAGCTCCTGAAATGTACCCTTTCCAGCCAGAGCTGGGGAAGAATAGCCACGCTGGACTGGAGATTTCCAGAGTCCTCCTCCCCAGTACTGGTAAAGAACCCATGCTTTGCACAGCCCCCATGCCACAGACTCCACTCTAGCCACTGCTAAAGATGGGCCACCAGTTGTGTTCTCTCTTCTCGTGGCATCTGAAATTGGACACAGAGATCATGTGGGCAAGAGTAGCTGTTGAAGCCTGGCTGTAGTGCTTGTACTTGATACCACAAGGTACCCCTGTGACCTTTCACAAACGCTGCATTTTACTGGGTTAGTATGAATGGGTTTATTTTCCTTGGGTGACTAAGTCACTACTTGTATGATTGTACTGAAGCCACATGGGCTGGAGGCAAAAATGTGAGAGCTGCCAGTCTGTGGAGCATGATTTAATTTATGGAAGCGGCTGCAGTAAGTCAGGAGCCTGTACAGCTGGAGAGCAAGGTCACAGGGTTGGGCATGACCAGGAAATAATTTAACGCAGTGATGGGGACACAATGATGGGGAGGGATGGAGGGTAGGACAGTTCGAGTCCTAAACCACAGCAGAGCAGAGGACCTGTGCACAGATGCGTTTGAGGTGCCCACCCTCCAGCCTCTCTAATTCTGTGCGAGCTTGTGAGGGAAACATGGTTTATGTTGCCTAGCATTGCCATTTTCCTGTAGATGGATCTATTTGGACATTCATGGTAACCCATTTCAGAAATGATGATCATACTGCATGTCCAGATGTCTGACATCCGTTACAGTCACTGTTGTCCCCAATGTGTAAGTACTTGTACTTTTTCTGAATATAATTCATCTCTAAGTAAATAAATAAGCAAACAATCAAACAGAGGCATATCCACATGGTGCAGCACAGTATAGCAGATCAACATATACAGATATATATATGTATACATATATGGATATACATAAAAATATCAGATATAAACTGATATGGAAAGTTCTCAAAATATATTGTTTAGTTAAAAATAAGGTGAAGAATGTATGTTATCTTTTGTGGAAAACGGTGGAAAGGAATCAAATATATTCAAATTTTATAATTTATGCATAAATTAATTCTGAAAGGATACATAAGAAGCTAATAACAACAGTTTCCTGGGAGTGAAATTGGGTGGATGGGGATAGAGTAGGAGGGAAACTCTTTACTACATACCTTTATACATTGTTTAGCTACGTCAGTATATTCTTTGAAAAATTAAAACAGAAATTGTGCATTGTGGGAAAATTAGGAAATTGGTAAAAGAATTAAAAAGTTACCCAAAATTTTACTTCTGGTTGTAACCACTGTTAGAATTTTACCTTTTATTACTACAGACAAATCATGTGTAAACTTTATGTACCATTTTGTACATAGACACATACATGTATATGTTACCATGTTTTATATACTATTTTATAATTTGCAATTCATTTAACCACATAACATGGATATCTTTCCATGACAGTAACTATGGATCTACAGAATCATTTTAAATGCTTATATAGCATTTAATTCTATAACTATACCATTATCTATTTAACCAAATCTACTGATAGATATTAGCATTGTCTCCACATTTTATTATTTAAAAATAAAAATGACAGCATCAAGGCATTTTATCTATTTCCCCACTCAGGATGAATCTCTTGCAGAAGAATTTTTAGGTTTGAAAATAAGCATGCTTAAAAAACAAATATTTTTTGACACAAACTGCCAGCGATCCCTACCCCTGTGACAATATAGCCAAGGCATTTATGCTCCCTTTCAGCACTATTAATGATCTATTTGCCAGCACTATTAATGATCTTTTTGATTGGTGCAATTTAACACATGAAAATGACCTCCTTTGCATGTGAAAATTTTTGATAGTCATTTAAAAGTGTTTATTGCCCATTTGCATTTCCTTTCTGAAATTTTAGTTACTTGTTTTTCCTGCTGGAGATTTTTCTTTTAAAAAGACAATGTTTAATGACTAAAGATGCTTAGCTGGGTTGCCTTTTACTATCATATTATTTCAGAAATGTTTCTAGTGGGTGAATAGCATTGGGCTTTTATATTTTCATCTAGTCTGATATAATCATCTCTCAATAAAAGAATTTACATTTTAATTTTTATTTTTCTTTTTTGTTCAGATCCCTTGCCCATTTTGGGGCATTTTTAAAAATGTTTTTTATTGATTATGCTATTACAGTTGTCCTATTTCCCCCCTTTATTCCCCTCTGCTGTGCACACCCCCTCCCACTCACGTGCCCCACCCCGGTTCATGTCCATGGGTCATACATATAAGTTCTTTGGCTTCTACATTTCCTATACTATTCTTAACCTCCCCCTGTCTATTTTGTACCTACCATTTATGCTTCTTATTCCCTCTACCTTTTCTCCCATTACCCACTCTCCTTCCGTGCTGATAACCCTCCATGTGATCTCCATTTCTGTGATTCTGTTCCTCTTCTAGTTGTTTGCTTAGTTATTTTTTTCTTTTTTCTTTCTTTTTTTATTGTTGTTCAAGTACGGCTATCTGCATTTTCCCTACACCACTCCCCCCAACCCCAGCCTTCCCCACCTCCCTCCCCTGATTCCCAACCCCCCTTGGTTTTGTCCATGTGTCCTTTATAGATGTTCCTGAAAACCCTTCCCCCTTTTACCCCCATTTTCCCCTCCCACCGCCCCTCTGGTTACTGTCAGTTTTTGTTTTTGTATTTTTAGGTTCTGTTGTTGATGGTTGTGATTTTGTTGTCACTTTACTGTTCATATTTCTGATCTTCTTCTTTTTCTTAGATAAGTTCCTTTAATGTTTCATGTAATAATGGCTTGGTGATGATGAACTCCTTTAACTTGACCTTATCTGGGAAGCACTTTTTCTGCCCTTCCATTCTAAATGATAGCTTTGCTGGATAGAGCAATCTTGGATGTAGGTCCTTGCCTTTCATGACTTCAAATACTTCTTTCCAGCCCTTTCTTGCCTGCAAGGTTTCTTTTGAGAAATCAGCTGATAGTCTTATGGGAACTCCTCTGTAGGTAACTGTCTCCTTTCCTCTTGCTGCTTTTCAGATTCTCTTCTTATCTTTAATCTTGGGTAATTTGATTATGATGTGCCTTGGTGTGTTCCTCTTTGGGTCCAACTTTTTGGGGACTCTCTGAGCTTCCTGGGCTTAATTCCTTTGCCAGCTTGGGGAAGTTCTCCTTCATTATGTTTTCAAATGAGTTTCAATTGGTTGCTCTTCCTCTTCTCCTGCTGGCACCCCTATGATCCAGATGTTGGAATGTTTAAAGTTGTCCCGGAGGCTCCTAAGCCTCTCCTCATTTTTTTTTTGAATTCTTGTTTCTTTATTCTGTCCTGGCTGAATTTTTATTTCTTCCTTCTGTTCTAAACCATTGATTTGAGTCCCAGTTTCCTTCCCATCACTATTGGTTCCCTGTATATTTTCCTTTATTTCACTTTTCATAGACTTTGCTTTTTCCTCTATTTTGCAACCACACTCAACCAATTCTGTGAGTATCCTGATTACCAGTGTTTTGAACTGTGCACTTGATGGGCTGGCTATCTCTTCATAGCTTAGTTGTATTTTTTCTGAAGCTTTGATCTGTTCTTTCATTTGGGCCATTATTATTATTATTATTTTTGTCTTTGTGGAGCTGTTACATAGTAAGGGGCAGAGCCTTATGTATTCACCTGAGTTGGGCAACCCATGTGGCTGGGTTGTGGTGCTTTCTGTGGGGGAGGGGTCCGAGAGGGAACAATGCCACTTGCTCAGCTCTTGGCCAGTTTTCAGTTACTTCTGCTGCCACCCACCAACAAATTGGGCCCTTCTGGTGCTGATTCCCCGGTGGGTGGTTTTGTGTATGCTATAGGACCCTGTGGGTCTCTCCAACAAACTCTCCTGTGAGGCTGGGAGTTTCTCCTGCTGCTGCAACCCCCATAGGTTTTTTTTCAGTCAGAGATTTACCCACACTGGAACCCTGAGCTGTGAAGTCTGTCTCACTCCCCAGTTGCTCCTCCTGGTTTATCTGCCCGAAAATGTGGGACCACCTGCGCTACCAGCCGCCGCCTCTCCCAGTCCGCCAGCCACTGCCTTGGCTGCCCAGGTCCTCCAGCTGCCACCTTGCCACAAGTCTTCTCCACCCCAGCTGCCCATCTCCACCCATCCTACCAGTCTGGATGAATGTTTCTTCTTTAACTGCTTGGTCGTCAGACTTCCATACAGTTCGATTTTCTGTCAGTTATGGTTGTTTTTGTTTTTAAATTTGTTGTTGTCCTTCTTTTGGTTGTGTGAGGAGGCACAGTGTATCTACCTATGCCTCCATCATGTCTGGAGGTCAAGAGTTTACATTTTTATGTGTTCTGATTTTCAACATATTTGGACATTTTTCTGTCATTTTTCTTCATCTTCATTGTTTATTCCCTCCTCCCCTGACTCTCTGTTATTGAATTAGTGGAGAATTCTTTTCTTTTTTCCTTTTCTTCATTGAGCTAACATTGATTGATAACATTATGTAAGGTTCAGGTGTGCAATATAATTTCACATCTATATACACTACATCATGCTCACCACCAAAAGTCTCACTCCATTGTCACCATACAGTTGGCCCCTTTACTCATTTCACCCCCTTGCTCTATGCCATCCACCAGTGTTTTGTCAGCCTTTATGAGCTCTTTTTTAAAATTTTTAAATATTCCACATATAAGTGAAATCATACAGTATTTGTCCTTTTCCAACTTATTTTACTTAGCATAATACTGTCAAAATCCATCCATGTTATCACAAATGGCAGGATTTTTAAAAAATGTATTGTTGTTCACTTACAGTTTTCCTGCCTTTTTCCCCATTGCTCACCCCTACTCCATCCTGCCCCATTACCACAGTCTGTACCCCCCAATCGTCTGTACCCATGAGTCCTCTATTTGTACTGCTTTGCTTCCCATTTCCCCTTCTTTCCCCTTCTCACCATCTCCCCCCTCTGATCACTGTCAGTTTGTTCTTTATTTCCAAGTCTCTGGTTCTGTTTTGCTTGCTTGTTTGTTTTGTTGATTAGGTTCCACTTATAGGTGAGATCATATGGTATTTGTCTTTCACTGCCCATCTTATTTCACTTAGCATAATGCTCTCCAGTACAATCTATGCTGTTGCGAAGGGTAGGAGCTCCTTCTTTCTCTCTGCTGTGTAGTGTTCCATTGTGTAAATGCACCACAGTCTTTTTGATCCGCTCATTTACTAATGGGAACCTAGGCTGTTTCCAAAACTTGGTGGGCACTTGGCTGGAAACAGCCTAGGTGCTTAAAACGCTGCTATAAACAATGGGGTGCATAGGTTCTTTTGAATTGCTGTTTCAGGATTCTTAGGGTATAGTCCCAGTAATGGGATTGCTGGATTGAAAGCACTTCCATCATTAGTTTTTTAAGGAAAATCCATACTCAGCTGCCCGAGTCTGCATTCCTACCAACAATGTACTAGGGTTCCCTTTTCCCCACAACCTCACCAGCACTAGGTTATGATGGCCATTCTGAACAGTGTGACATGGGTATATTTCTGGGCTCTCTATGCTGTTCCATTGGTTTATGTGTTTGTTCTTATGCCAGTACCAGGCTGTCTTCATTACAATGGCCTTGTAATACAGTTGGATATCAAGTATTGTGATCCCTTTAACTTTGTTCTTTTTCTCAAAATTGCTGAGGCTACTTGGGTTGTTTATGGTTCCATATAAATTTTTGAAACATTTGCTCTATATCTGTGAAATATGTCGTTGGTATTTTAATAGGTATTGCATTGATTCTATAAATTGCTTTGGGTAGTATGGACATTTTGATTATCCTAATTCTTCCAATCCATGAACACAGTATATGCTTCCATTTGTTTGTGTCTTCCTTAATTTCTTTCTTCATTGTTGTGTAGTTTTCTGAGAGAAGGTCCTTTACCTCCTTGGTTAAGTTTATTCCTAAGTATTTTATTTTTCTTATTGTTATAGTAAATGGGATTTTTTTCCTGATTTCTGTTTCTGATATTTCATTGTTAGTGTACAAAAATGCCTTCAATTTCTGAGTGTTGATTTTGTATCCTGCTGTTTTGCCAAATTCACTTATCAGGTCCAGTAGTTTTTTGGTGGAGTCTATAGGGTTTTCTATGTGTATTATCAAGTCATCTGCAAACAGTGACAGCTTTACTTCCTTCTTCCCAATTTGGATGCCTTTTACTTCTTTTTCTTGTCTGATCGCTGTGGCTAGAACTTCCAATACTATGTTGAACAGAAGTGGTAAAAGCAGACATCCTTGTCTTGTACCTGATCTTATGGGGAAAGCTTTTAGTTTTTGCCCATTGAGTATGATGTTGGCTATAGATCTCTCGTATGTGGCCTTTATTATGTTGAAGAATGCTCCCTCCAGTCCCACTTTGCTGAGTGTTTTTTTTTTAAGATTTATTTATTTATTTATTTTTAGAGAGAGGGGAAGGGAGAGAGACAGAGAGGGAGAGAAACAGCAATGTATGGTTGCCTCTCACATGGTCCTCACTAGGGACCCGACCCGCAACCCAGGCATGTGCCCTGACTGGGAATCGAACTGGGACCCTCTGGTTCCCAGCCCGTGCTCAATCCACTGAGCTACACCAGCCAGGGCTACTTCGCTGAGTGTTTTAATCATAAATGGGTGTTGTACCTTAACAAATGGTTTTTCCACATCTGTTGATATGATCATGTGGTTTTTGTCTTTGCTTTTGTTTATGTGATGTATTACATTTATTGATTTGGAAATATTGTACCATCCTTGCATCCCTGGGGTGAACCCCACTTGATCATGGTATACGATCTTTTTAATGTACTGCTGGATGCGGTTTGCCAATATTTGGTTGAGGATTTTAGCGTCTATGTTTATCAGTCATATTGGCCTGAAGTTTTCTTTCTTTGTTGTATCTTTATCTGGTTTAGGGATTAGGATGATGCTGGCTTCATAAAAAGAGTTTGGGAGTCTTTCCTCTTCTTGGAATTTTTGGAATAGTCTGAAGAAGGGTAGGGTAAGCTCTTCCTTAAATGTTCTGTAAAATTGTTCTGTAAAATGTTCTGTGAAACCATCCGGTATAGGGCTTTTGTGTGCAGGAGTTTTTTGATTACTGCTTCAATTTCACTAGCTGTTATCGGTCTGTTCTGGCTTTCTGCTTCTTCTTCCCTCAGTTTTTGGGAGATCATGTTTTTCTAGAAATTTGTCCATTTTGCCTATGTTTTCAAATTTCTTGGCATATAGTTGTTTGTGGTAATTTCTTTCAATCCTTTGTATTTCTGTGGTATCAGTTGTAATCTCTCCTCTTTCATTTCTGATTTTATTCATTTGTGTCCTCTCTTTTTTTCTTGATGAGTTTGCTTAAAGGTTTGTCAACTTTGTTTAATGTTTCAAAGAACCAGCTCCTGGATTTCTTTATTGATCCTTTGCACTGTTCTTTTAGTCTCTATGTTGTTTAATTCTGCTCTGATCTTGGTTATTTCCTTCCTTCTGCTCACTCTTAGCTTTGTTTGTTGTTGTTCCTCCAGTTCTTGTAGATGGAGAGTTAGGTTGTTTATTTGAAAATTTTGTATCTTTTTTAGGTTGGCCTGTATTGCATAAACTTCCCTCTCA
>PVJI01009056.1:0-67518 GCA_004026765.1 Micronycteris hirsuta
TCGTCTCTCCCAGGTACCACGCTCTTTGGGCTCTTGTGACACCGGTCTCTAATATTTTCCTTTTCTCTTTTTGCCCATTTATCTTTGCGACCGAGTCTCACTTCTCTGCTCCTCCGCCCACTCCACACACAGCAGAGCCATCCCTGGGCTGCAGCTCTAAAGTCTGCTTTCGGAAACAGAGAACGGACAGATTTGCAGTGTTTGCCACCTCAGCTGAAATGCATTTCACAAACACACATGTGGCGCTTACTGTATGCCAGGTACTGTTCTGGGAGGTTGACACATGCTGACTTAGTATTCACGACAGCCCTGTGGGACAGGGGGTCTGCATTCACAGAAATGTAACCCTGTGGGAGACTCTGTCTTAGAATCACTCTTTACCTCTCCGAGGTCCAAGATCATGCCTGCGACTGGACTTTGAAGCAAAAAGAACATTATTTGGATAAGCAGTACGGAAACAGCAGCCATGCTTCGTAAAGAATCCTGACCTTATTCTCAGGAGAGCCAGGTCTGCCGTTTCCTAAGTCTGTGCACTTGGACAAGCCGTTGACCCTCTCAGCCTCAGGTCACAGAACGTGCCTCACAGTCCTGCAACAAAGATGGCAGTGACAGTACCATGGTTGGCACCCAGGAACCATTGAGTTGGCATAACTGAATGGTTTTTAAAGCATTTTAAAGCAAACTGTGCAGCTCTGCAGTCAGCTGATGGGGAACTGGCTCTGTAGGCTTTCTCAGGCACAGGTTTGAGCAATGCTGGTTCTAGAGATGGACATTACATAAGGCTGTGGAGCCGTGCATCCGCCCCAGGAAGGGCTGCCAGGCACTGGGGAAGCCGCGGGCTCCCAGGATGTCTGTGCTGCCTGCCACCAAGCTCCTGTGCTCCACTCCGAATCTGCGTGTGGCCCCCTGCCAACTCGTGTCTTAAGAACCCACTCCCAAATCCTCTCTGCATTGTGCTCCTTAGAGCACTGCTTTGCATAAGTGTCTCTTTCTTGGAAAAGCTCAGCAGAGGGAACAGAACAAAAGGGGCTCTAATGGTTTCAGGGTAAGCCACGCGAGTGCTGGTGGGAGGGGCCACGCCTTTCGGATGAGCTTAGACGTGTGGACTGCTCGGCGAGGGGCTAAAAACCTCATGGGAAGATGGCCCATGCCCAGCAGGTCTGGGAGGAGCTTTGTGGACGAGAGGAATGGGCTGCGTGCTTCTCCAGCCTTGCCACTCTCAGCTGTCCATCTCCTACAAGCTTGAATGGCCTGCCAGGTCTGGGGAGTGCGGCCACTTCCCCTTCTCCAGCGGGGGCTGGAGGGACACCTCCGCCTGTTACCTCCCCTCCTGCTTGCACTTTGTAAGTTTTTCACTTGCTTCCTCAGATCCTTCTGGGTTTCTAGTTTGCAGCTAGCTGCTTGCAAAAAAAAAAAAAAAAAAAAAAAAGCATGTAGAGCATTTGGCTGTACCATCTTAACTGTGTGTGTGTTGGCCCAGGGTGTGGGGCTGCACTTTCTAAGTACTGTGAGATGGGCTGGCTGCATTGTGGTGAAATTTTGGGCTTGGGACTCAACAGTCTCAAAGGGGAGTAGAGGGCTGGTGATAGGAGGTCATGTCTAGGCTCTGAAGTGTGGTGCGCGGGTGGTACCTGAGCTCACAGTGATGTGCTCCAAACTGACCAGTAGATGGTGCTCTAACAACAGGAAACTATGGCTCTGCCTCTCCGGGGCTGGCAAGCTTTTGGAAACCGGTTTCCAATCAGTTCTGACCAGTTGCTGCTTTTCTACATTTCCATTTGTGGGTCTTCAAGTGGACGGTGGAGAGAGGGACACCGGACCCAGAATGCCACCAAGTTCCCTTACAAAGAGCATCATGACAATGACCTGATCCCAGATTTTTTCTAAGGATCCTCCTGCGTCTTGTGGACAATGGCCGTGTTTCTGGTTAAGCATTTTCCCTACGTGGTCCCAGGAGGATTTGGCCACCAATCAGATTCAAGTTGAGGCTGGAAAGCACAGCATTCCCATAGGCTCAGCATGATGGTTTAGTTTCTCCTCTGGACGATGAACATTTTGGAATTGATACTATTGCTGCCCAGAAGAGATTAGTTTGGGCATTTCAAAAAGCCATAAAGTGCAAGTCAGAAGATCTGTTAAACGTCCAAAATCTGCCTCTCACCAGATGTGGGTCAGCTCCTCAATGTTTCTGAAACTCTGCTGATTGGTCTCCCCGATCCGAGTCAAAGAACCTGCCTCGCCAGGCTCACTGCAGAGGTTTAGAATGAGGTTTATGTAAACGGAAAACTATCGACACACCTAGGGTTGTGCTATTCCGCTATTAAAATTGCAGTCCTCTGGGGGCTGGGAGAATGGAGATGTTGGAGAACAGGAAAGCAGCTCATAGATCTCCAAGGTTTCAAGAGCTGTGACAGCCAGGCTGGGGGGAAATGAGCGTGTGCCTTCTTCCCTCAGGTCAAGTTCATTCCCAAAGCCATCTATGCCATCACGTTTGCCTCTGCCCTCTTGGGCTGCAAGAATTCCCATGTATTACTCATGGAGGAGCTCATACTCCTAAGGGTCTTCAGTATTATCCCCGACCCATGCATTCGGGATCTTGTCTCCTCAGAAGGCAGGGAGACAGGTCTCCACTCCATCGGGTCCTCATGTTTCCATGTGCCATAATACCCTGTCTGGGGGATTCCAGGTCTAATGAATCGCAGCAGCCGCAGAGAACAGGGCATTGTAAAGAGAGGAGAAGGAACGAGGGCTGGATCTCTGCTGAGTGAGTGGGCGATTGAAAACAAAAGTCACGGGTTCCTGACAGCCCAAGACCCTCCTCTGGGAGGAAGCAGTTTGCTGAGCCCTGCTTCCTCTGAGCACTGAAGGACAGGCCTGCCCCCCTCCAGCTTGCTAAGGCCGGGGCACGAAGGAAAGGGTGAACTTGCAGCATGAGAATAAGGTCCATCAACATTCTGGCCCGTTAGGTTAAAGACTCTGACTTAATCCAAGAAGAGGATACGTTTTTGCCATCATCTCTCTTCATTGTTATGTCTGCACTGACTCAAAGAGTGTCTGGTGCTCACACACGTTTGTCAAATGGACGATTTGAATGCATTTGGGGCGGTGGCTCATGGATTGTGGCCCTGTCTGGAAGCGTGGATTTGGTCATTGCTGAAAGCCCTTTTGAGTCCTGTGTAGTTTATAGGGTCACGGAGACTTGTGAGTGGCTCTCGATGACTAACATGATGATGGGACTTCACAGTTCGGAGCACCACCTTCCCTGTTCCCCCTTGCTAGCTATTCAGACAGAACAGGACCCTCCAAAGAAGGCAGGCAGAGGGACAGAGCGAGGCAGTCAAGTGCAATCACGGTACTTGCTAGAGCTGACTCACATTTCATCCGAGTCTGTCCCAAAATGAGCTCTCTGAGTCGAGAGATCAACATGCTGCCCCCCAAGGGCATCAGGGCCTGCTGGGGTGGGTGTGTTGAGACCACTGCTTTGGTTTTCCCTGCACATACCTTCTCACACAGTAGACCCTCGTCAGTGCTCACATGGCCTTGCCCACGCACGGACACATACATGTAAGAACACATGTGCCTCCCCTCTCACCAGGTCATCTCTCACACAGACACACTGCCTTTCATACAAGGGAAGCCACACTCACCCAGGATTTCCAAGAGAAGGGAAAGGGAGAAAACACCTTCTCTTCCATCGCTCAGTTGGAGAGGATTTGGACAGGACTGTGAGTTGAAACCAAGGCAGGCACAAGGGGAAGGTGTGCTCTAGGTAGTGTGGACATGGAAAGGGACAGTTGATACCTGTCTTTGATCCAAACCAGAGTCACCTGTGGAGAAGAGCTTGGTTGCTAAACCCAGGGACTCTATCTAGGGCTTGGGGTCCACCTTACCTACTTCTGAAGCTCACATACTAATTCTGGTTTGTCTTCATTCATGTGGTGGGTTTGAGGAAGTCAGTGGAGTGGGCTTGGGGGTACAGGATAGGAGTGGGAGGATCCTCTTGATAAGATTTTTAGAAGGGTCGTTTCAGCCCTGAACTCGCCACCTAGGGCCCCAGCACCTGGACTACCCTTCCATTAGTGGGTGTGCAGGGCTCCACGAGAGCCGAATCCAAGAGGCTATCCCAGTTCGCCCTGTTTGGAGAGGGAGGGTAGATACTCTTCTGGGGAACTGGCACCAACATCAGAGTGTGGACCTCCTCCCACCCCCCGGAAGCCCTAGGGTCCCTCACCGAGCCTCCAGGCTGCTAAGTGGGGAGTTGTAGCATTTGTGGAGACTGGGAGGTAGGTAGGAGCAGCGACTGAGCCGGGTGCACCGTGTGCAGGGTGCAAATGCGTGGACTTCCCGGTGGGGCGGCAGAGCAAGCACGGTATTGACCTGGCCCCTGGACAGAAGGTGCGCCAGGGCGTGCGCGCGTGCCTGTGCGCCCCCCGCCGGGCCTTGGCTTCTGTGGAGACGCTACTAGCTGCGTCAGCCCCTCTCCTTTAGGCTTTACTTGGGGAAAGGCCACTCTTCCCGGACCTTTATAGAGGTGATGGTCCTGTACCATCTGGCTCAGTCAGCCAGCCAAACCAGCCCTGCATCCCCAGGAACCTCCAGACAGTTGGCCAGGGTCCTTCCGGTGCCGTCCCCGCCCCTCCCGGCCTCGCCAGCCCCGCCCCCGCTTCCCGTGAAGCCCCCGCACACGCCTAGCAGAACCTCTGCGCGCCGCTCGCTCCCTCCGCCCCACCTGCCCCCTCTCCCCCGCTTGGTGGAGCCCGGAGCCCAGCTGGCTGTTGGAGTAGAAGAGGAAGACTGAGTCCATAGTGAGCAAGTTTGGTCCTTGAAGAGACCGCTCCCGCGGCAGGCCACGGCTGAGCTCAGCTGCAACCTGTTCCTCCCTCGCCCGAGTGCTCGCCCGCCTCCCACCCTCTCCCCGCGCAGCCGCGGATCGCTGTTGCATGCTGATCCGGGGAGGCGGCCGCGGCCAGCGCTCCGGGCGGATGCTGGCACTCGGGCTTCGCTGCTCTCTGGATGCTGTTCAACTTCTCTTCCAGGCGCAGGAGCTTTGAAGTCATTTGTCTCTCTCCGGTTGGATGGACTTCTTATTTTGATATTCTGGGCGTTGCGGTTTACGCAGGAACCTCTATACAGCTCTTCCCTCCTCCCTCCCTCTCTCAACCTTTGGATGCGTCTGTACTGGCAGATTTAAAGACCCGAGTCTTGGCTGTGGAATTTCTTGGATGGACTTTGCAGGGGCCGGTGTTCTAAAGCATGTCTCGTCCTTGTCTTTCTGTCGCTGTTGGTGTTAAAGTTCTTTTGTTTTCATTTTGTCCTTCCCCCCACCAATAAATCACCAAACTGTTACCTAGCGGCCGGTGCCTGCTTCTCCCCGGACTAGGTGGTTCGTCTGCCAGAAGAGGAGCTATGTTTGAAGAGCAGCCTACTCCACCCCTCTCCTCTCCAGCCCTTGAACGCCACCGCACACTGGCATTTTGAAAAAAAAAAAAAAAAAAATTGCCTCCAGAAACCGAGCACCCCCCAGCCCTCTCCTCCCCTTTTTAACTCCTTGAGGAATGGAGCTTTGCAGAGGTCGTATTTAGATTCAACAGTTCAGAGCGGCTGGGTGCCTGCTGCTGCCTCTCCAAAGAGCTCGCAAGGCTCCCCGGAGGGGGTGGTCCTCCCCCTCCACCTCACCCATCTGGATGCGGCTCTGAGTCTCCGTGTGTCTCTCTGCTTGTTGCTGCGTGCAGGTGTTCGGCCGTGATCACCTTTGTGTGTCTTCTGTCTGTTTAAACTTCAGGATGGCTCGCTTCGGGGAGGCGGTGGTCGGCAGGCCGGGGTCTGGCGATGGAGACTCGGACCAGAGCAGAAACCGGCAAGGAACCCCCGTGCCGGCCTCGGGGCCGGCGGCTGCCTACAAGCAGTCGAAAGCGCAGAGGGCGCGGACTATGGCTTTGTACAACCCCATTCCTGTCCGGCAGAACTGTTTCACCGTCAACAGATCCCTGTTCATCTTCGGAGAAGATAACATTGTCAGGAAATACGCCAAGAAGCTCATCGATTGGCCATATCCTTTCTTGCCCACCATAACTCCCCTGCCCCCCTGTGCATTTCTTCCAGTGAGGGGGGAAACTAGCATGGAATTCATCCCCCGTTCCCCTTCCTGGTGCCAATCTGCCCCTTTGCTAAAGTGCACTCTTTACTTCCAAGCATCTAAGGGCAAGCTTGGTGCCACAGAGACCAGTGTGGGCACTGGTGGTTTTCAAGGTAAGACTTCTGCTTTTTGATTTCCCCTGTGTGGCCATCTCTAGCATCCCTGGGTGTTGGGGTGCTGTGGTTTTGTCTGCTTCCCAGGCCCACCATCCCTTCGCATTGAACAGGCTGCCCCAACTTCAGGGCTTTCTTGCACACCCAGACCCCCTTCTCCTACCTCAGAGCCACCCCCTTGCCTCCATCCCCACCAGCTGGAGAGACACCTGCATTACCTGCCCATGGGGGAGGTCCAGGCTCCATGAGGGGATTTCTTAGTCCAGAAGCTTCAAGAGTTCTGGGACAAAACCCTATAGACAAATAGATAAAATAAAACAGGCTTTTGCCTGGGGACCCAGCTAACTCTGGGGACTGAGTTGAAGTTCCACTCAGAGTGGAGTGAGTGAGGGGAGGCAATTGCTAATGACACAGCCCAAGCAGCTCAGCTGGAGTTCTCTTCTGAGCCGAGGAAGAGCAGCTCACCCGGTCTGCTCCTTTCCTGAGTCCTGGGTTGCATACCCAGCCTCTTAATATTGCACTCAACCCCACCGAGTGCTCTCCCAAGCAGATCTGCTGGGCCTGAACTCAGCTGAAGGCTGCAGCAGCTGAGCCTGGAGGTTTGCGAGCAATCTGCCTCTCCCTGGCTCCACAGTGAGCTGGTGGGGCCGAGCATCTGGGATGGTGGCCGTGTCAGGGTGAACCGCCATAGAAGGAGTGTCTTTGCCAGTTCAAGCAAGTGCACCCAGTGCAGGCTGCTGATTAGGCATCTCTCTGCCTTGTTCTTCAGTAAGAATTTGGGTGTCTGGCAAGATCTTTAGGAATTGGAGCTTGATGGGGTGGTGAGGGAGATTAGTAGGAATTGAGGCAGTGAGGTGGTGGTAAATATGGGGGTAGCTTGGAGACATGGGACTTTGATGCTTGTGGAGAGAGATTTCTTGGGAAGGATGCACCTGCAAAGGAGGCCCCGCCTCTTTTTCGCTCTCCTCCCTCCTGCACACCCCCACCCTCCAGGTGTGCAGCTCTGAGACTGCTGGAGCCCTGCTGGGTCCCTAGTGTCAGCGAGGCTTGCTGCTCACTCCCCTTAGGGCTGGGGCATCTCCCTGCACCCTCCGCCCTGGTCTCTGGTCTTCCCTTCCCTCTTCCCTACTTCCCTACCTCAGCAGCTCCGTGATTGGCTGGAGCGCAGTTCTTCCAGGCAGCACCCCTCATTAGCAATGAAGGAGCATCTCTAAGCAGATATTCCTGATGCTGCATGCATCCTCCCACAGCCACCCCTGGCTGGGCTTCCTCTCCCCTCCCTGCGCTCCCCTCCCCCTCCCACCCACGCGGAGTGATGGGGCCATACGGAGCCTGAGTTAAACGCGTCTAGGGTGGGGGTACTGGGGAGGGAAAGGGTCCGGTTTCTGCAGCCCCGCCTGCTGGTGCGCTGCACAAAGCAGGCAGATCTCCTGTGGTGCGCTGCTGTTGCAAACGGTCCTCCAGTCGAGTCTCTGGTTTCCCCAGCGGTCCCCCTCCCCCGCCCACCTCCTGTAATTCCCTAAAATTTCCCACCCCCCAGGTGCTGCTTCACTGTGCCCCTCTCTTAGGGGCGTGTTTGCTCAGACAGGCGTCCTCGGTTTCTCTGTGGTAGACAAAGCCACCCAGCCAGTCCGCAGGTGGCAAAGTGTGCCCGCAGTCGTTGTCGGCACCTTGGACAGCGCCAATGAAATTCCCGGGAGGTTAGGGCTTCACGGTCACCTGGGTTCAGCGCCTGGGGCACTTCCGGCTGGGCGGGCTCAGGCTGGGATCTCAGCGCATTTCCTACACCACGCGGTGGCTGCCGTTCACGTTTTTTCTCTTCCGCTGTAAAGGCACCGCCTTCCTGCCAGGCCTTGGGAGCGCAAGGTCCGGACTGTGGGTTTTTACTCTTTCCTCCCTTTCCTTGTGTCTGGCCAGGATGGGCCAAAAGAGTGAAGAGTCAAAGAGAGGCCGGGGAGTAGGTTTCGGAAGCGTGCTCCGAGCCTTGGCTGTATGCCCTCCCGGTGGTCTCTTCTGTTTCCATAGCTGGTAGCTTCCCAGGGGTTCTACAGCGTGTGGGCGGGTGTAACTGTTCAGAGAACACCTGCCAAGGTGTGTAGGGGAGCCTGGTTGGCACATTTAAAATACACCATGTTTGCTTTTTTCCTCCTGGCTGTGTAACATAACTAGCTAACACCCATTCCCTCTGGTGGTGACCACGTGGGAGCATGTGCTTCTGTGCTGTTTGCGTTTTCTCTAATACCACCTGCATCCAAGTTCCTGGTCTCACTTCCCTTCCTTTTTAAATGTCCCCAAATATCTTGCTTTTACTTACTGGGAATCGGAGTGAGATTTGCTTACCAGTAAAGCTCGAGAGCCAGGCTGTCTGGGTTCAGATCCCATTCCTTCACCTGCCGTGTGACCTTGAAAAGTTGCTTCGTTGCTCTGCGACTCCATTTCCTTTGGTAAAATGAGGAAGATGATGAGTCACTGGGAGAACTGAATGAGTTAATAGGTATCAAGTTCTCAGAACATTGCTCAGTTACTTGGTAAACACTGGCTATTGTTAGTGGAGCCCTTCAGAAATTTCAGCATCCATTCCGGGAGGGGCCTTCGTTCTAGGCAAACTAAGTCTTCTAGATTTTTGCCTTTCAAAGACAGCCAGGAGTGGCATCCTCATCACCTCTTGATGACAGTTCAGAATCTCAGAGCCCCACTTCGGACTTTCTAAATCATAATGTGCATTTTAATAAGATCCCCAGGTGACTCTCATGCACATTTAAAGTTTGGGGAACACTTCTCTGCTCACTCTAATGGGCCCCTTTTTGAAAAAAGGAAGGTCCAGAAAACCTGTTCAGACCTGCTTTGAACTGACGTGTGCAAGGCGCTTGCGTACTGTGCTTTCCGAGACTTCCACCGACATCATCAGTCGGCCTCCGAAAGCCTCTGGGCTGGGAAGGGAACGTACACTTCTGTGTGCTGTGTGAGTGGCCTCAACACTGCCTGCCACTGGCCTTTAATCCGATTGGGCTGAAAACATGAGTTAAATAAAAGGAATGATTTAATTTATACTGGTAGGACTCTTAACTTGCAGGGGGTAATATTATCCAGTTATTAATAGGGCAGGTCTAGCTCTTAGAAGAAATGCCCAAGCTTGCCCAGATTTGGCGTGAACGATGGTGGTGTGTCAACAGCCCACTACTGAATGCGTTTCATTTTTCTTGGACGCTACATCTGCATAGGGAGATAATTTTATTTTCTCATGGCACTCTCTTCTGCAGAAGAGACCATAACCTTTTTGAAAATGCTAATCTGATTTAAAACGTGGTATTACATTTTATGAGATCTCTCCTTTTCTTTCCTGCTCATCTAATAGATGGAACAAAAGGGCTCTCCTTTTCTAAGGAAATTCGCTGCTCTGAATGTCATTCCACGTGCCCTGCGCGGTATGTTTATGAGCTCTAGCCTTGTGTGCCCTGGTCAGTGACCCCGAGGCACCTCCTGGTCTGCGAGAGGAGATGCCTCACACGTGTCTGCACTTTGCCAGGTGGGAGGCTGAAGGGAAGAAATAGTGTGTCTGGCTCTGAGACACTGCTGTTGATGGGCAGGGGGAGATGTTTTCCCACCGATGGCGTGAGCCATTGCAGTGGGGAGCATGTGTTTTCTGTGGAAGTGAACATGGTTTTAAAGTAGGAAGGTCACTGAGACGATAGAACTCATTACAGCGACCCTGGGGGTAGTCATCCTTGATTTCCTGTTGCAGGGAATCTCACTGTACCTCCCGAGACCTCTGGCTTTGGGTCGGGAGTCCTGTGCTATATGATGGTGAATTTCCCATTGTAAGTTGTCCATTTATTTTGGATGATTTTGGTGAAGAGGACCGAAAACTTTAGTTCCCGGATCTCCCATTTTGGCGGTGTTGGCTTTTTCTCTTGCTTTGGTTGCCTGAACTCATGCAATACCTTGCAGGATGGTAGCCAGTCATCCTGGCAGCGATGTCCGGTTTGATGTAACGAATGGATCCTGAGTCAGAGGGCCTTGATTAGGGCAGAGGGTGGCAGCTAACAAGGACAGAGCCTGTAGTGATATCCCATGATCAGATAATGTGGAAAGGCCTCCCGTCTGCTGTGCACGGATGCAGACAGAGAAGCACACAGCCGCTGTAGCCGGCACCAAGGCTGCCGGGCAGAAGTCTTCATTTTCCAAGGCTCCCAGGCCAGCCTCCAGGCGGCCCGTTGGCTCTGCCCTTGACATGCGGTGTGGAAACCAGGCTGTGACTTGTTGTGGTGGACCAGTTTTGATTGGCACGCAGCCTGGAGGTCGATGTGGAGTGAAGGTGTTTGACAGGAACAGATGACTTGAGGGTGGTGACCAAAACGTCTAGGATGTGGCAGTTTCGTCTGCTGGCCTGCGTGCCGTCATTTCCGCACTGGCTCTCCCTGCAGTGGGTGCAGCGTGCCCTGTGAGTTAAAGGAGGAGGAAGAAGATACCGAGAACAGGCCTGCTTTTCTATCTTCTTCTGGAAGACCCAGACTCTAGAGTTATTAGCTCCCTCCAAAATTGCTTATCTCCTTTTAGCCATCGCCATACAAAATGTAGGTGTTTTCCCCGCCTCGAACTCGGCTGCTTTCCCCCTCTTTATAGAGACAGCTGGTTTCTTTCCATCTTCATACTCTCCATGAAAATAAGACCGAGTCAGTATTGCTAAGCTTTCCCGACTCTTGCAGACCCTTTGGTCCCCTGTGTTCCGTCAAAGCCTCTCCTTGTCGTTTGTGGGGCAGCCTGGGCAAGGGCGGCTGCCCAGCCCGAGCCCCGCCTCGCACCGGCCCATCAGAGGTGGTTGCGGCCGGACTGTTTTGTTTATCGCCAACCGCAAAGATGGTAAGGAGGGAATCGAAACGTGACTGTAATGAATACCTTTCTGTTCAGGGAGAGAGAGACCAGACTCTTTCCTCCAGTTGCTCTTTCTGCCCAGTCGGCCTTCCGCCCTTTTCATCTGTCTGTGTTTGTCCCGCTTGCATTTTTAGGTTCAGGCTTTGTGCATAATTCATTATGTGTGTGAGTTTTTCCTAGGGTTTTTAGAAAAGGAAGGTTGTCTTCCTCCGGATACAAGCAAGGTCTCTTGCACAGGGCCAGCTTCACAAGTGCACTTTTCCCTTGAGTCCTCCGTTCTGTGAGGTAGGCCTGGGACACTGGCAAGGGTGCTGGGGGCAAAGTTTCTCGCTTTGACCAGGCTTGTTCTTGCTGTTTTTAGAACGGCTGCCTCGACGCAGTCCTGTTGCCGTTGGGTGCCCGTAACTATGCAACCACTCCTGTCCTCTATTCGGAGAACATGCTTAGCTGGAAGATATATATGTCCCCAAGTTCTGGTCACTCTGAATCCTCTGGTCATCTTGGGTCTTCGTGCTGATGCATGCTGAGCCACCGAGCTAAGGAGCAGACTCTGTAACCATTTCTTTCAGTTCTCTTAGGAATGTGGAGTGGGAGCAGGCACCAGAATTAGTGCATAGCAGCACCGCCCCCCCCACTACCACCAGCACCACATGGCTTCTAAAACAGTCCCTTCCGAAGAGGGATAACAATGCCAGGGCCCTGTGTCAACGCGTCTCTTCCTAAGTACTCTGAGCCTGCACAGAGAGGACTCGTGTGGGGTCACCAGTCAGTTGTGTCTCCAGCGTCGCTTTTAATTAAGGACAGAAAGTGTAACACAGCAGTTTCAGAGTCCTCCAACCCAGTGTTCTTGTCTGTGTAAAGCTGCTTCCAGGAGGTGTCTGCGGTGTGTTTGTGCCCACTGAGTGCCCCAAAGAATGTTTACCTAATTTCCTATATCATGGCCAATCTCTGGTTATGAACTCTTGACCCGTAATGGGCCACATGCAGGAGAGCAGCCCTGAATGATTTAAAACAGGCCAGTTGTCTAAGACAGCCCTCACTCACTCTGGGCCGGCTGGAGCAGTGGGTTCTTCTTAGGAGATTCTTTTCTTACTGTATTTTGAGTTTTAAGTTTGTAGGACTAAACAGTTCTACTCTTAGCCTTCCTGGATGTTTTGTTGTTTTTTTTAAAGGCCTGCAAGAGACCCATTTTAAAAGTTCATCTGGAGGCAGGTGGGCAGGGCTCTGGGATTTTACCTCTGGGCTAAACTCCAGCGATAGGCCCCCGATCCAGCCACAGGAGGGCCTTCAAGGAGAGGCCCTGCTGGGCGCCTGCGCAGTGTGGTCTTCGTGCTTCTGGGTGATTGATTTGGGTTGCTGTTGCAACTCTGCATAATTTTGAGGTTTTTCGTTTTCTTTTTTTGGCTGCATTTGGTCCTGCTGCATTTAGTTCTCTGCATGTCTGGAGAATTTGGAAAGCCTCTTTTAGATGTCTTCACCGGCTCTCTAGAAGGTTGTGTTGTTAGAGCCAGGGAGTGGGGGTGTGGGGGGGTGTCTCCATTTCCTCCTCCCCCTTCTCTCAAATGAGTCTGAGCAGGGGCGAGGGGGGTGGGGGGTTAGGGTTAGAGTCACGGCCAGGAGCCCAGGCTTGTCGGGGGTCAGGGTCTGGTCTCATGTCTGTGGCTGAGGCACAGGGCTCTGTGGGTCGCCTCCTGGACCTGGAGAAGAGGCTCTGAAAACCAGCCTGAGGAGGAAATGCGTCCTCACGAGTCTTTCCCGGCCTTCAGCTTAGGGGGGGCTTGGAGGTTCTCAAACTTCCTGTGGCTCTTTCTCCATCCCACACTGTTGTCTCCTGGGGTTGGGTCGCGTCAAACTACATGACATGAATTTTCCGCCCTCACTGGTGTCCTGGCCAGCTGGGTGCTTCTGGGGACGAGTTTGCCACTGCTCTGCCAGTGACTTCTCTTTAGTGCAGGTGGTTTCTTTCTTTTTAAACATTTTTTATTGAACTTATTGGGATGCCATTGGTTGATAAAACCGTACATGTTTCAGGCGTACAGCTCCATAACACATCATCTGTGTGCTGCATTGTGCACGCACCACCCGAAGTCAGATCTCTCTCTGCCGCCATTCCCCCCACCCCCGTGCCCTCTTTTACCTCCCCAGCCCCCTTGCCCCCGGCAATCACCGTCCTGTTGTCCGTGCTTTCCCCCTCAATCCCTTCGCCTTTTCCACTCAGCGTCTCAGCGCCAGTCCCCTCCGACAGCTGTCAGTCTGTTCTCCGTGTCTCTGAGTCTGTTTCTGTTCTGTTAGTTGTTTTGTTCATTAGGTTCCACATACAACTGAAATCTTGCGGTATTTGTCTTCCTCCGACTGGCTTTTTCCACTCATCACGGTGCTCTCCAAGTCCATCCATGCTGTTGCCAAAGGTAAGCGTTCCTTCTTTTTTACAGCCGAGTAGTATTCCGCAGTGTGAATGTGCCACAGCTTTTTATCCACTCATCTGCTGATTGGCACTTGGGCTGCTTCTAAATCCTGACTATTGTAAATAGTGCTGCACTGAACATAGTGGTGCATATATTCTTTTGAATTTGTGTTTTGGGTTTCTTTGGATATATTCCCTGGAGTGGAATTGCTGGGTCATTAGGCAGTTCCATTTTTAATTTTTTGAGGAAGCTCCATACTGGGGTCCACAGCGGCTGCACCAGTCTGCATTTCCACCAGCAGCCCCAAAGGGTGCCTTTCCTTCATGTCCTCTCCAGCTCTTGTTCTTTGTTGACTTATTGACGGTAGCCATTCTGAAAGGCGTGAAATGATATCTCATTGTAGTTTTAATTTGCATGTCTCTGGTGATTAGTGATGTTGAGCATCTCTGCACACGTCTATTGGCCATCAGTATGTCCTCTTTGGAGAAGTGTCTATTCAGGTCCTTTGCCCATTTTTTAATCGAATTGTTTGTTTTGTCAGTGTTGCGTTTTAGAAGTTCCTTATGAGTTGTGGAAATTAACCTCTTACACAAAGATGTGTCATTGGCGAAAACGGCCTCCCATTCAGCGGGTTGTCTTTTCATTTTGTTGATGGTTTCCTTTGCTGTGCAAACGTTTTTAGTGTGACGTAGTCCCATTTATTCATTTTTTCTTTTGTTTTCCTTGCCAGAGGAGATGTACCAGAAAAAATGTTGCTATGAGAAATGTCTGAGATTTTACTGCCGTGTTTTTCTTCTACAGTTTTATGGTTTCATGACTTACATTTAAGTCTTTAATCCATTTTGAGTTTATTCTTGTGTATGGTGTAAGAAGGTGGTCTAGTTTCATTGTTTTGCATGTATCTGTTCAATTTTCCCAACACCATTTATTGAGTAGAATGTCGTCACCCCATCTTGTGTTCTTGCCTCCTTTGTCAAATAGTAATTGACCATAAAGATGGGGCTTATTTCTGGGCTCTTTGTTCTGTTCCATTGATTTATATGATTCATATACCTGTTTTTATGCCAGTACCATGTTGTTTTGATTACTTTGGCCTTGTCATATAGTTTGATATCAGGTAGTGTAATTCCTTCAACTTTTTTCTTCTTTCTCAAGATTGCTGAGGCTATTCGGGGTCTTTTGTGATTCCATATTAATTTTGGAATATTTGTTCTAGTTCTGTGAGATATGCCATAGGTATTTTAATAGGAATTGTGTTGAATCTATAGCTTGCCTTGGGTAGTATAGACATTTTAATGATGTTAATTCTTCCAATTCTTGAACACAGTATACGCTTCCACTTATTTGTATCTTCCACAGTTTGTTTCTTCAGTATTCTGTACTTTTCTGAGTATAGGTCTTTTACCTCCTTGGTTAAATTTATTCACAGGGACTGTATTATATTCTTGTTGCAATTGTAAATGGGACTTGTTTCTTAGTTTTTCTTTCTGATACTTCATTATTGGTGTATAAAAATGCTACTGATTTCTGGGTATTTGTTTTGTGTTCTGCTCCTTTATTGAATTCATTTATCAGAATCTTTAGGGTTCTGTATATACAGTATCATGACATCTACAAATAATGACAGTTTTACGTCTTCCTTTCCAAGTTAGATGCCTTCTGTTTCTTTTTCTTGTCTGATTGCTATGGCTAGAAATGCCAATACTGTGTTGAATAAAAGTGGTGAAAGCCAACATCCCTGTCTTGATCCTGATCTTAAGGGAAATGCTTAGTTTTTGCCCTTTGAATATGATGTTGGCTATGGATCTGTCATATATTACCTTTATTATGTAGGTATGTTCCCTTTGTTTGCACTTGCTGAGAGTTTTTATCATAAATGGGTGCTGGATTTTTTCATATGCTTTTCTGCCTCTATTGATAATGTGATTTTTAACCTTTATTTTGTTTATGTGGTATATCCCATTTATTGATTTGCAAATATTGTACCAGCCTTGCATCCCCAGAATAATTCCCACTTGATCATGGTGTGTGATCTTTTTAATGTATTGCTGAATCCAGTTTGCTGATATTTTGTTGAGGGTTTTACCATCTATATTCATTGGGGATATTGGTCTATAATTTTCTTTCTTCTGCTGCTTTGTGATGAAATGTTCTGTAAACATCAGTTAAATCCACCTGGTCCAGTGTGTCATTTAATGATGATGTTGCCTTGTTGATTTTCTGTGTAGAAGATCTATCCATTGATGTCAATGGGGTGTTCAAGTCCCTTACTATGAGTGTATTACTATCTGTCTCTGCCTTTACTGCCAGCAAGATTTTCTTTACATATTTAGGTGCTCCTTTCTTCTGTAAGGGTTATATATCCTCTTGTTGGATTGATCCCTTTAGTATTATGCAAAGTCCTCTCTGCCTCTTGTGTTGGCTTTTGTTTTGAAGTCTTTTTTGTCTGATAAAGGTATTGCTACCCCAGCTAACTTTTGGTTTCCATTTGCACGGACTCTCTTTTTTCTTCCCTTCACTTTCAGTCAGTGTGTATCTTTTGTTCCGAGATGGGTCTCCTGTAGACAACATATATATGGGTCATGTTTTCTCATTCATTCAGCTACTCTATGTCTTTTGATTGGGGCATTTGATCCATTTACATTTAAAGTTATTGATATGTATGTATTTTTTTGCTAATTAATCTTTATACCTATGCGCCTCTTCTCTTCTCTTCTCTTTTCTTTTTCTTCTTCAATAAGGCCCTTTAACATTTCTTGCAATACTGGTTTGGTGGTAATGAATTCCTTTAGCTTCTTCTTTTTCTTCTTCTTCTTTTTTTTTTGTCTGAGAAACTCTTTATTTCACCTTCCATTTAAGTGATAGCCTTGCTGGATAGAGTAGTCTTGGTTGTAGGTCCTTGCTTTTCATTGCTTTGTATGTTTCATGCCAATCCCTTTTGGCCTGAAATGTTTCTGTTGAGAAATCAGCTGATAGTCTTATGGGAGCTTCCTTGTAGGTAACTAACTGGTTTTCTCTTGACACTTTCAAGATTCTTCTTCTTTAAGCTTTTCCATTTTAATTATGATGTGTCTTGGTGTGGGCCTTTTTGGATCCATCTTGTTTGGGTTTCTCTGTGCTTCCTGGACTTGTGTGTCTATTTCCTTCACCAGGTTAAGGAATTTTCAGCCATTTATTTCTTCAAACAGGTTCTTGACCCCTTGCTCACTTTCTTCTCCTACTGGTACCTCTGTGCTTGGATGTTGTTATTCTTGATGTTGCCCAGAGGTCCCTTAGAGTTTCCTCATTTAAAAAAACGCTTTTTCCTTTTTGTTGCTCTGCTTGGGTGTTTTCTGTTATCTTGTCTTCTGAATTGTTGATTCAGTCCTTTGCTTCATCAAACCTGATGCTGATTCCTTCTAGTGTATTCTTCACTTCAGATATTGTGGTTTTCATTTCTGACTACTTCTTTTCTATGGTTTCTATGTCCTTTTGAATGTTTACTATCTCTTTGTTTAAGTTTGCACTGAGATCATCCATTCTTCCCCTAAAGCCCTTGAGCAGCCTTATAACCATTGTTTTAAACTCTGCATCTGATATCTTGGGTGCTTCCATTTCATTTAATTTTTTTCTGGGGATTTTTCTTGATCTTTCATTTGGAGCAAAAATTTTTTTGTCTCCCCATTTGTCTGTCTTTTTGTGTTTGTCTCTGTGTACTAGCTAGATTTGCTATGACTTCCACACTTGTGATGATGGCTTTATGTCTTGTGTGGCTCAATGGCACATTCTTCCAGATCACCTGAACTAGGTGCTCCAGGAATGTTTCTTGTGTGGGTTATGCACACCCTTCTGGTGTACTTGAATCTTGATTACTGTAGGCCCATTCATAGATGGAGTTACTCCTTAGGCTGGCTGACTATTAGGACAGACCTTGATCGCCATGTATGAGTTGCTGTGCAGGGGCTGCCCCCATAGGTGGAGTTGTTCCCAGCAGGATCTAGCACCTGCAGGAATCCCCTTCAGGTGTGCAGCTTGTGTGGCTAGTTGGGTCGGGCTCTGGTGTGGTCTGGAGCCTAGTACTGGTTGTGTTGGTTCTGGGTTCACTTGGGCAGGGTTCCCATGCAGGTCGATGTCAAATGTTATGTGTAACCACAACTGGCCTTGGGCTACCTGTCCGGAGCTGCCATGCTATTCATTGTTTGTGATTGTGTCTACTGGGCCTGGGTGCGTGGGGGAGGGGACAAGCTATGTATAAGCATCACCTTCCTCCAGCTCTGAGCTGGGTCTGATCAATAAAAGCTCCAAGGCTCACTGAGGTCTGCCTCCACTTGTCTGCTACTTCACCACCCCCTGAGGTTGCCTGCTCTTCCTCCAGAGACTTCAAAAGAAAGACCATAGAGTGGACCCAGGCTGACTGCAACCCACAGACCCCTCCACAAAGCACAGGCTTCGTAGGGCAGGGCACCCAGGTCAGGAGGACAGAGCAACCAGGGTGGGGAGGATGGGGCTCCGGGTCCCTTACTTGGGAGCAGCATGGTCAGGCACTCACTGGCGGGGGAAAGTGACCCCTACTCTGGAGCCATACCTCTTAGTAGCTGCCCAAATCTCCAACTCCAGTTCTCTCAGGAGGAGCGCACCACAGGTTCAGGTTGGGGACAGCCAGCTGTCCCCACTGCAGGAGCAAGCCATAAGGACTTGGGAGGACAGATCAAAAGAGTCTCTCGGTGAGGGTGGTGCTGGCCAAGCCTGCAGGAGGGGTCAAGCACTCCCCTCACCCCCTTGCTCCCCCAGCCCTGTAGAGCAGGTGACTTCAATCAGCATCCAGCTAATTTCTCTTTTATTGTCTTTGTGTTGAAGCCATAGTATGCACTCTGCCTGTTTCGTCCACACCCTGGTTGTCAAACTTTTGTGTGTCTCACAGTCTCCTGAAGGGCTTGTTAAAATGCAGATTCCTGGGTTGCATGCCTGGAATTTTCGGTTCAGTAGACAGAAACTGAGAATTGGGCCTGAGAATTGACATTTGTCACAAGTCCCCAGGTGACACAGGCTGCTGATCTGGGAACCGTATTTTGAGAGCCGCTGCTCTGCACAGTTTTGTTGTTTTCCTGGCAATGCCTGCAGTGAAGGCCAGTCTTACAAATAACTCGGGAGAGCCCCCATCGTAAACCACGCTCATGTGCCAGCCTGACACCCTGCTTCAGACAAATCTTGTCCTTTGGGTTCAGGAAGTGAGACTTCAGACTTCTCATTCAAAATGCAGATGATCTTGGGTGAGGGGACATGGTAAGCTAATACATGACATTATCAACATCAAGTTAATCCTTACTTTTTCTGGCCCTGAGGGCAAGCTCTTATGAGAATTGGTATAGGACATACCCCTCTGAATTTTAGCACTTAACACAATGCTGGCCCTTGGTGGACATACAGTAAATTGCCATTGAATTAGCTACTGTTGATTAATGGCATTAACGAATTGTCTCTTATGTGCTAGTATAGCACTAACCTGGACCTGTAGGACCAGGTGTGGCCCCAGTGGGGAGATGAGAGGTAGCTAGGAGGTAGTGAGGACACTGGCTGGCTGAAGGAAAATGAAGGGTCATTTCATGGGGATCTGGAGGTTGTAAAAGATAAGCTTTCCCTACCTCACAGTCTTGCTAGGGATCGTTCCAGGTTCTGTGTCACCCAACACAGGCTGTGAGAAAAGTACACAGCATTTGTTGCTATCCAGCATTCTGTTATCCAGGGCTCTCTATTAATTGGCACCCAGAGGTCTGTAGTCTAATAATAAATGAGATTTGTACCAGTGGCCCCCAGGCACCATGAAATGCCTGGTGCTTTCTGAATATTGCCAGTGAAGCATTCATTACAGTATGTTCAGCATGATTTGAGCGGCGTGCGCACGTTATTGTATTCAGAGCTTTTGCAAATTATAATCCATATTGATTATATAAAGTAGCTCTTTAGCACTTTTTTTTTGGTTAAATTAACCAAAACATTCTTCTCCAGCTATATCAGATGACAGAGGAATATCTGCCTTGTTCTAGAAATCATCCTTTCCTCAGCTCTAGAAATACTGGAGAGGCATCATGGTATGATTGTCATATTGTCAGGTGGTAGTTAGAACAAAGTCATTATTTTTAAACGGATGGAGAGCTCGGTAGGCCTCAGAGTTGCTGGGTAAGTTCTCCAGCTGGTGAGCGGTGCTGCTTCTAGCTGCTGGGTGTGTTTCTGTAGGCTAACATTGAAGACGAACCACCGGGACTTCTGAGAGAGCTTCTGATAGGGTGGCGTCTTGGCACTGGAGGTTGACAGACATTCCCCCCTTGACTGGATTATCCCACTTTTGTGCCTTGGGCTGTCTCCGTACTCTTTCATACTCCCACCTCCTTTCTCCTTGATCAGGGTCGGAGGTATCGCACTTGCAGCTCTTCAGTTGCAGGGTGTTGGTCTGGAGGTGGTGTCCACAATGGAACCTTAGAGCTGGGGATGGCCCGCGGGGTCCAGATGAGAGAATCGGAACTGTTGGGTCCCTCCAGTACAGCGTTTCTGCGCTTTCTGTGTCAGCAGCGCAGACCTGCTGAACTCTGGTTGACGCTGTGGACTCCCCTCTCCTGAAGAATACGCACACCATTTTGCATTCATTTTTTGGGGGGGAGGTCCATGGTTTGTATTTAAAAACGCTGACTGTGTTAGGAAACTCCCCTGTTCTGGTGTATTGGGATGTTGGGCCGACAGGAATAGGGACTCCCAACCCAATGTCGTGTCCTGCAGGTGCCGGTGTCAGGGCCTCCGCGGGAAGGAGCTGCAGAGGTGTGTTTGTGCCGGTGCGTCAGCCGGTCGGCCATGACGTAACACCCGCCTTCTAGCCAAAGAGCATTAAGTCAGTGCAGGACGATTTCTATGTCACCCTGAGAGACGGCCATCAAGCTTCCAGGGGCAGGGGCCTCTCCCATTATTAAAAAACGTAAGGTGTAGCAAGTAGAACTATTCCTCCGTATGGCACCCGCCTGCTTGTTTTTCCCTTTCTGTCCTATGAAGCAGTACAGACCGAATCCACTTCCTGCTCACTCGGTGTTCCTACGGCACTGAACAGGGCTGGTGGCTAGAATTTTCTGGGATGATGCATATGTTTTTAGCTGTCCCGTCCAGTAGGTTGGTCACTAGCCACATGTGGCTCCTGAGCACTTGAGGTATGGCTGTTGTCACCGAATACTAAACTTTCAATTTTGCTTCACTTTAGTCGATTTAAATTTAAATAGCCAGCTGTGGCTAGTGGTTGCAGTACAGGACAGCAGAGGTTGAGAGGCTATATAAGGAATCAGAAAGCCTAAGTTCCCATCTGGGTTCTGCCATTTGTTTGCTTGGTAACTGGACCGGGTTTCCTGTCTGGTCTGCAGGGCTTGTCACCATCTACTCTGCATGTGGCACCAACCTGCCTCAACCACCATAAACACCTTCTCTTAGGGTGTTCCAGGGGCCACTGCTGCCTGAAGACACCATCCTCTCCCCAGCCTCCACACCTGTGCACTTGTGGCTTCCTCTCTCTGGAATGTCTTCTCTCATTCTGACTTCTGGGCTTGAAAACTCAGAGGTTACTTCCTCCAGGAAGCTTTCCTTGATTTCTCTCAGCAGAGTCAGACCAACTCCCTCCTCTCAGCTCCCATATGGCACCTGGCTGATTAGTTTATTGTAACACTTATCATGTAGCTTTAATATTGTTTTAAAATCCCTGCAAGGACCCTGACCAGTGTGGCTCATTTGGTTTGAGTGTTGTCCCATAAACCGAAGTGTAGCGGGTTCAATTCCCAGTAAGGGTACATGCCTAGGTTTCGGCGTCCGGTTGGGGTAGGTATGAGAGGCAACTGATCGATGCTTGTCTTCCACATCATATTTCTCTACCTCTCTCCCCTGCTCTCTTCCCCTCTCTAAAATCAATAAGCATGTCCTCGGGTGAGGATAAAAAAAAGTCCCTGCAAAGGCGGGGGCAATATCTATTAGGTTTTTTGTTTTTTTTAATTCCCAGAACACAGAACAGTAATTAACATTGGCATTTAACACATTTTTTAAATTCAGATTTTTTTTAGTTTAGTTTTCTTTTTTAAAGAAAAATGGCATTCTGTTTCTGACTTGACTGAGTTTGTAACCAGCTAAAAACCCTGGATCTTTTCATATGAGTTTAAGTTTTAATTCAGTTTAATTTTTGAGCCTAAATTCAGGACTCTCTGTTTATTTCTAGCACATTATCTTGCTTTTGGTCCTAACAGTCCAGCCTGTGGAATCTTTTTCTGCGTGGGGACCCAGAACTGACATTCACTGAGTAGCCACCAAACTTCAGACTCTCTGCCTTCGAGCAGAATAGTCTAGTGTCACCACATTCTAATTATGGGGAAACTGAGGCCCATGAAGATTAAGTCACGTGCCCAATGTCACTGCCAGTGACCCTGAACCCTGGTGGTCTGACTCCAAAGGTCAAGTGGTTTCTGTTATACATGGTTTCCGGGCCCTGCTGTTCAGTGAGTGAGCTCTCCACCCCAAGCTCTCTGTCTTCAGCAGACGGCGTGGTTTCATTCAAATAATTGATAGAAGTATGGTTGGAATTGGGGACCTTTCTTTGGCTTGTCGTCAGTGCTCATCGACTGTTCAGCTTTTCTCAAATGTCCTGAGCTGTGCTTCAGCCAGTGACACTTCTCTATTCTGACTGGAAGAATACTAGGGGGTGGGGATATCGTTGTCACATGCTTTGCTGAAATCAATACACGCTTTTACAACTATTTCATGTCTATTTCAGGCCAGGATGTAGCATCTTGCTTTCTTTAAAGTCCACTGTAGATACTGTTTTCAGACACTCATTGAGACAATATTTTATTTACGTGACTGTACCCTAGACTTTTAGGAGTTTAATGGATATTAGACATCATTTAACCCAGGGCCCAGTGGATAAATCCTTTGCCCTAGAATTGAGGATTTACCATCTCTGCCAGGGAGCTTGAGAACCTCATGTTTAAAAACATGGCCTTTGGGTTCAAATATTGGTACCACCTCCACCTCTTCCTAGCTGTGTGCCCTGGCAGAGCTTCTTAACAAACAAAATGGACAGGGTGTATCTCAGGATCTTTGTGCAGATCAGATGAAATTAGGACAATGTCTAGCACATAGTAAGCTGTGAATAAGTCTTCGTTGTTAGTGTCTGGTTAGTTCTGGATGAATCAACATTAAACCTATGCAGCTTAAGTTTTCTCCTTCTCACAGTACCATCTACTTTCCCCTGAGTCTTGTTAGGTTTCCAACCCCAGCACATCCAGACACTGTTTACGTGACCTCATGCTGGCCTTGTAACCTGTCTGAGCCCCAGAGTCTGCAGGGGTGACCTCGGCGGAGGTCAGTTTCCCTGCTTTGCCTACTACACTGGCCGCAGCTGATGTGTATGAAAGCCCTTTATACGCGTGTTGGGTATTAGTACTAATGTTAGTGTTGACAGAGATCATAGATTCCTAACATTTTTTATGTAGTAGATTCCAGATTACTGTTCTTAGTGCGCCCCGGGTGTTATTGCATTTATTCCTACAGAGATAGGCATTCTGTTTTCTCTGGCTCACTGTGGGGTGGGGGGGCGGGTGGCAGAGGAAGGCCTGGAGAGCTTAACTCATTTGCCCATTTACACAGTGGGTGAGGGCAGGGACCCGGCTCTGGCCACGCTCTCCACCACTGCAGCGAGGTGGGCTTCCCGTGAGTCTTTCCCTTCTCCAAGTGACTGGCTTTATTTACATTTTTTAAAGCTAAATTTTAAAACATCTACATTAGAGCCTGTCTTTGTATGTTTCTGTGGCCGGTTTGATACCAGTATCATCCCTAAGGATGTTAGAACCCCAGAAGAAATATCTTCAGGCCCAATAATGAAACAGGATTTTTCCAGCGACCTTTTGATGAAAACGATGAGATACGCAAAACCATCAGCCTGAAACGAGCTCACGTGATCTTGTTTTGCTGGTGTGTAAACGGCAGCCGGAAGTTTTAGAGGCTCGTTTAGGGGCACATGGGAGGGCCTGCCCTGCAGGCCCAGGTTGGCCTCTGGGCAGTGTTCTTCACAGGGGTTTCCAGCCTCCCAGCTATCTGCCCTCTGTCTGTGCAGGTGTGTGGGCATTTAGTGTCTCCATCTTTGTTTTGTCAGAGAAAGGAGCCAGGATTGGACTCCCATGAACTGCGGAGGAAGATTCCGAAAGGATCGGAGGGATGTGACAGGGAGGCACAAACTCTCCGTGTCTTGGAGCCCTTGGACATTTTTCTAATGAGCTTGATGAAGGTCCTCTGACCAGGACCCTAGAGGACATTTGACCTGGGGAACCGGCATATGGGTGTGGGTGGGAATGAAGATCTAGGATATGTCCCTGGGTTTTGGAGGCCAAGCAGTAGCCTCAAAAGAAATTAGGGAGTGGGCCTTAAACAAACAAACAAATTAAAGGAACTGCCTCTTTCTGCTAACTTTGCTTTGTATGCGCATGGGAATTTGTGTTTATGAATTAACTGAGCCATATGGATGCTCAAGAATCCATGTGTTCTGGTCCATTGATACGAGAAGCAGTGGAAGGGTGTGAGCTTGCCTGGAGGTGGGGTGGGTGGTCACATGAGGAGGGGCAGTTCTGGGGAACACGGGCCTCTTTAAATCATGAGGATCTGGGCACTTTGGCAATGTAATGCTCTCTTCTTATAGATAGTTGTGTGTATATGTATTTATTTTTGAGATCACCATCTGCCCTCCCTCCCCCAGAGGTCTGTGGACAAGGATGTTACGTCTTCTCTGGGTAACTTCTTTCCCTGGTGATGACCAGGGAGTAACAGGCAGCTGCCCGCCCTGAGTGCACCGGCTCGGAAAGACTGAGCTCACGAACACCGGTAGACAGGCTCAGAAGAGCGAGCAAAGGAAGCCATCGACTAAATGGAAAGACAACGCACTGCGTGGGAGGGCATATTCACCAATGACATATCTGATACGGGGTTAATTTCCAAAACTTATAAAGAACTTCTAAAACTCAACACTGAGAAAACAAGTAGTTCAATTAAAAAATAGGCAAAAGACCTGAATAGACACTTCTCCAAAGAGGGCATACAGATGGCCAATAGACATATGCAGAAATGCTCAACATCACTAATCATCAGAGACATGCAGATTAAAACCACAGTGAGATATCACCTCACACATGTCAGAATGGCCATCATCAGTAAATCAACAAATAACAAGTGCTGGCAAGAATGTGGAGAAAGGGGAACCCTTGTGTGATGTTTTGAATGCAGGTTGGTGCAGTGTGGAGTGACCTCATTAAATTAGAAACGGAACTGTTTTATGACCTAGTGATCCCGTTTTTGGGAATCTATCCAAAGGAACCAAAAGCACTAATTTGAAAGATTATATGAACTCCTGTGTTCATTGCAGCATTATTTACAATAGCCAAGGTTTGGAAGCAGCCCAGGTGCCCATCAGTAGATGAGTGGATGCAAAAGCTGTGGTACATAAACACAGTGGAATACTACTGGACGGTGTGGGTGGACCTAGAGAGTATTATGCAAAGTTAAATAAGCCTGCCAGAGAAAGCCAAACACCATATGATTTCGCTTATATGTAGAATGTAATGAAAAAATAAACTAACAAAATAGAAACACACTCATAGATACAGACAACAGATTGGCAGCCGTCAGAGGGGAATGGGATTGGGGGGCTGGGTTAAGAAGATGAATGGATTAAGCAAAAAAAACAAACAAACACCTCATAGACACAAAGGACAGTTTGGCGATTAGGAGGTAGAAGAGCGTAAAGGGCGGACAAACGATGACGGAAGAAGAAGTGACTTGGAGTGGTGAACACGCAATACTATGTACGGGTGATTTATTATAGAGTCATATACCTGAAACCTATATAATCTTAGTAGCCTATGTCACCCCAATAAGTTCAGTTAAAAGAAAAAAGAAAAAGTAGAAATGAATAAGAGAAGGATAATTTGAAAAGCCAACCGACGCAGGTCCAACATAAGTGGGAAACAGTGATTCAGAACAATACTTAATGTTCTCTTGTTCCAAAAATTTTGCGGGAAAGAGTCCCGTGTGAGTTTCCAGAAAAGTTTATGAAATGATAATACTGTATTCAACAGGCTTCTGCCCAGCGTGACACCAAGGTCCCATCTCAGCAGGTGGGGGAGTGGTGCTCAGGCAAGCATGTGTTGTCAGATTTTTCTGGACTCTTCAGTGGCCCTACGGCAGGTAAGATCCTACCTTGAGAGACACAGTCTTGAGAGCAGTTGAGTAGTCCTGGGAGGGAGGAAATAAACTCAAATAAAGAGATCCCTTTCTTTTAGAGCTCTCAGTTCAAGTCAGGAAGCAAAGGGAGTTTTATTTAGTTGCTCTGATAATAGGTTCCTAAGCTTTTCAGGGCATGAGGCTGAGAATACAGAGAGGTTTCTAGTCCTGGCTCTGGAAAAGTCTTATCCCTCTGCTTTCAGGGTCTGCGTGTATAAAGTGAGTGTGTTGGGCTGATCGAGTGTTAAGGCATCTTCCTTTTCTTCCTTTTGTGTCTCTGGGAGTCTCGTTTCCTTAGTTGTTATGTTTCCTAAGTTGAGGACATCATTAGCTTTCATTGCCTTTAGCATAAAAGGCTGTGTTCTTTTCCTTGGCTACACATTGCAATCGGCCCAGAGTCCTCCTAGAGATGCTGTTACCCAGACAAAAGCTGAGACAAATTCAGAATTTTTAGAGATAGGACACCTCCCTGTATCCTTAATTTTTAGAAGCTTCCCAGGTGATTGAGCTGTGCAGCCAAGGCTGAGATCCACCGACTGAGAGGCGAGCCTTTTACCTGATTTGTTGCTTCCGCTTGTGCTTTTAATCACGTGTCCTGGCTGATTCGTCTCAGTTCTCTTGTAGGCATCGGTGAAACAGCAGGAGCCTCCTGGGTATCCCCAAATGTAGCCCGAGAGAATGGGGTGATTTGTCCTTATGTTTCACGACACCAGCAAGCCATTCACCTGTGGCTGCTTCAGGCACACACCTGGCTGCACAGGTACGACCTTCTGTGAGAGGCGTGATACTGCAGACTTCATGAGCTCAGGTCTAGCTAAGGGGACAACTGGGGCTAAGGGACAGAGGGAGTCTTGCTAAGCCAGAGGCCCTTGAGCAAGTGATCTTGCTTCCTACCCATTTGTTCACTAACCCTTGTGCATGTGAGGGCTGGTCCCGTTTAACTACTACCAGATCCAGGCATTTCTTGCTCAGTACCCTTAATGGGCTCCCAGAGACGTGGGACTTCAGTCAGTGGGGTGCTGGCCCTGGCTGGTCCCCACTGTTAGCTGTTTATTGTGTGTATCTCCTCCCAACTTCTTCCACGTTGGTGTCAAGTTGGTAGGTTGGAATTGGCCACGGAGAGAGTATTTGCACTCCTGAAATTGTCAGACGCTGTGCATCAGGGCTTTTATCCCTTTAGAGAGGCTGGTTGGTAAATGAGTATTAGTGCAACACTTAGTTTACTACTTACCAAAACAGTCCATTCACTTGCGGAACAGTGAGACTTCTGCGTGTCGCCCCAGTCTGCCTTTCGGTGGGCGGTCCACCCTTTGGTCCGAGGCTTACCCTTACGTAAGGTAACATGTTATCTAAGTTATTCTGGAGCTTACCCTCCAGAATAACTTAGGCAACACCTAACTCCCCTGTTACTATCTAGCCCTCCCAATATTTGAAAAAGGCTCTGGGGTCTCTCTCAAGTCTTCCATTTCCAAGCTCAGTATCCTTCATGCCTCCTGCGTTTTCTCACGTGGCTTGGGGGCTCTGTAGGTGTCCTCGAACACTGAGGGGACAGCTGTGGGGCTTTCAAAGGAAAACAGAAATTCTCTAAGGGATGACCTGTGGACTCGTTCACGAAAGGCTTTTCACTTGCTTTGCATATTCAGAGGGCTGTCTGATGCCCCGCACAGGGAGCGTTGGCACAAACCAGGGTGTATAGTCTTGGCACAAACCAGGGTGTGGCGGCTGATTACAGCCTACACTCTCCTTTCCCGAAAACGCATGCTGCCGCCAGAGCCCTCGATGGGCTCGCATGCATCAGAGTGTCATCAAAGCACAGCGTCTGGTTTCTGAAATAGGGAATTTTCCCACCACTGTCTTGTTTTCTTCCAGAGGCCTTTGAGATCCCCCTTCTCTTTCTTCGCTTTTCTTTCTTCCCTTTTCTGTGCCGTTCAGTGATTTGTCTCCTGATCACCAAAGCCGTGCATCATGTGACAGTGTTTTGAGTCTAGGATTCAGTGAGACATGAAAAGTGGATCCGTTGAGACTTCCCAGCTGACCCAGCGGACTGTAACTGAGGCAGAAGATGGGGCAAGCGGGTACTGTCTTCACGCCTCAGAGCCGCCCTGCCTTTTGCGGTTAGGGTCAGAGGAATCTGGAATTGACCTCAGTATTGGTTAAGCGAGGTGGCAATACCGTGAACTTCTTTCTGGCTGTTTTATAGAGAGGGCAGAGACGTGCAAGTCAGTGGGAATTCTTTGGTCTGAAAGCAATGAGAGTTTGAATGCAAGTTCAAGTCAACGTTCCAAGAGTAATAATGCTCTGGGATCTTTTGTTCTGAGTAACTGAATCCACTGACCTCCCTGAGAGCGCAGTGGAGGGTCCCGGCCAGCAGAAAGCCTTCGGGTCTCTGCTTCTTTGCTGTGTTTTCACCATTGCTTCCTCTGCCTCTCATTCATCGGGAGTTCAGTCTTTGGGAGTAGGTGTAATGGCATTACCATCTTCTTGACGGAGAGGAGGGAGAGGTATGTGTGCTCGTTGAGGACTGCCTGTCAGATGGTGAATTTGAACAGAGGCAGCTGTTGTCATGGCGATGGCAGGTTGCATCCCACCACCATGGAAACCAAAGTTAAAAAACTGATGTTAAGGCTGGAAGTCACATGATACATTTTTGTTTTGTTTTAAAAAAAGAAAAGGGGTTTGGTTTTTCTGTCTGATTTTTTTTTTTTTAAGACGAGGTTGGGTGGTGAGAAAAATAGCAACAAGGAAAGGGATGAGATCATGAAATGGGCCAGCTTGAAGGAGGCAGGGCGTCCACCTCCTTTTGTGGCTTGTACCCAGTGCATGTCGCCTTTCACAGGGTGGGACCGGAGAGAAATACAGGGTGGCCTTCCAGGTGTGCAGCCAGTATTGAGCACTGATGACCGTCACACAGAGAAGCCCCAGGGTTTTGCCTTCTTGCTGTTCAGTGACGACGTGTGGTCCACCCTCTGCGGATCAGCCCAAGACAGAGACTGCACACCTAAAACTAAGGACTGAGAAAAGAAATAGAAATGCAGTTGAGGAAGTGACTTGCCCCAGATAGGAGGGTGGCCGCATGTGGCAAAGTTCGGATGATTGACATCATTTTTCAGGAAACTGAAAAATTTACCTGTAGCCCCTCAGAACCTCAAGGAATACAGTTGCTATGTTTATCCCCTCTCCTGGGGAGGTCTCCTTGGGCCTCAGTGTCCTGCTAGGTCAGCCACAGGAGTGAGTACAAGGAGGTCCCGAGGAGCCCCTGCAGGTGCCCCTGGACCTCGGCTGGCCTTTCCCCTGGGGGTGTCTCGTGTGGTCGGGGCAGGCTGGGGAAGGCTTGCCCAGAGACTCTCTTGGAGTCTCATCACTTTATCTCACACTCCTGCTTCATGCCAGGATCGGGAGCAAAGGTGACGCAGACAGCCTTCCAGGAAGGGCCAGTGATAACAGGGCAGGTTTTCATTTTCTCTTCAGTCTGTGAGGGTTGAAGACCTGCCTCATAGCTTGTGCGGACAGGGAAGGGGGCGGATATTCCTATAGAGGACCAGTCTCTAAGGAGGGTGAGGACGACCAGGAGGGGAGCAGACACACTCTGGAAGTGCCACTGACGGTGGCTCTAGCGCTGTGTGGGTTTTTGGCCCAAGGTCCTCTCTCTTCAGCATTGCTGGCCGTTCCAGGACAAGTGTATCGTTCCCAAAGCCCACGCGAGTGGTATGATCTCAGCAGCATGATCTCACTGCATTTCCATCAGGGTCAGTGGGAGCTGGAGCCGGACTTCCGTGATGGTTCAACCCCTCCTGCTCTTAGCCTTGGCCTTGGGTGTGATTAATGTCCCTCCTAATCACTGGCAGAAATTGCATCAGAGACATCAGCTTCATAAATCCTCCTCCGGGGACTGGTGTCTGGATGTGCTTTCCAGAGTCCCGAGAGACCCTGGGCTCCATATCTCTGCTCTCTTCCCGGAGGTCCATCACCATAATTCCCTTCTAAATCCTTTGTGGTGGTGGGTCTCTTCAATGTCAGTCCCCAGCTGCAGCCAGCCAGACACTCCTGAGGCCGTGACCACAGACAGGTGTGTTTCCCAAAGCTTGCAGCCATAGCAGATGCTTCAAGATTGACTTAGCATTTGTGTAGCACCTGAGGTTTTTCAAAAGGCCTTCCTTTTGGAGCACTGCAGGCTCGGACCCTTTTGCATGTCTGGCTTGGGTGCTGCGGGAGTGGATGGGTCGCGTTCCCTGACCCGAGTACCAGTATGGGGCAGTTTTTGCATTGAGAACCCAGGCTCTGGTTTTCCATTGCCAAGCTACACCTCCCCCATTGCATTGCTGGTCTCGAGGAACGCCTTCTCAGACAAGAAAGTAGCAGGCCAGCCTTAGGTAGCTGCCGTTCACTGTTGTTGGTACTTAAGGTGTCTCTTTGGAGAAGTGCTTGCGGGAGTCACACCCTAGACAGGGGCCCTTCCCTGTCACTGTCTTGGAGTCAACACCCACTTGATAGAATGATGTTTATGTGCGAGTGGGGGCGGGGAACACATGCCTAACCCCCCCAGGCGGCTTCTGAGTCTCTTCCGTCTCTGGGGATTCACTGCCCAGACAGGCGCAGGAAGCCCGGCTGGAAGAGGGCACAGAAGATAGGCGTCCTTGTAGGGAGTGTGTTCTGGGCCCGGGTGAGGCATGCTTCCCCTGGGACGGTGGCTATTCAGGACTCTCAGGGGTTGACAGGCGGTGCCTGGGTGGCCACGGGCTGCTCCCCACAAAAGCGCCATCTCTGTTAGGCCTGGAGTCAGGGAGGGGCGCACAGCATTCTGTCTGCCTGGCCATCCCTGGTGGCCCTCTGTCCCTGTGAGCACAGTCAGTCTCCCTGGTGTCCCAGTGTCTCTCAGAGCTGGCCGCTGAGAGCAGAGGGGGCCTCAGGGGTTTAGAGATGCGGGTGTTCCCTGGGGCACCCAGATTTGCTGCTTGAGGCTGGGTCCTTCCCGCTCCCATCCCTGAGAGGTGGTGGGAGGGAGGCTCTGCTGGGCCAGTCAGAGGGAGGGCTCAGGTCCCCAGCTGCTGTTAACAAGCAGGGCCACCACCGCTATAGCAGGTGGGGGGTGGGGGGGACATGCCCTCTCCCTCGCCCCGCTCTCTGCACCTCGGGGAGGAAGCAAGCAAGCGTCAGGTGTGCAGGCCAAGGAGCGCTGCCCAGATGAGCGGTGTTGCTAAGGAACCAAGTCAACCGTGGGAAGGAAGGAGCTTTGGGTAAAGGAGGTAAATCAATAAGTGAACCTATTTTTATCATTTCCCTAATGATTGTCTTGAAGCTGCTAGACAGGAAAGAAAGTTGGAGCGACACAGGCCCTCGTTAGCAGGCTCGGAGGGAGAGAGGAGTGGAGGGTGTTCGGGGAGGCTGCCGGGAAAGTTTATGCAGTGAGGCCCCACGCGAGCCAGCGGGCGGGCCGACACAGGTGCGGGAGAGAAGGTGTCTTTTGCAAGTTTCAAAGCACTTCCTCGGCCGCTTCGCCATCCGATCTGGTCCCTTGGTTCTCCGGTGTGTGATCCTCTGAGAAATAATCTTGTACTGATTGCTGTGACCCTCAGGGTGGGCGGGGCTTTTGTGGTGGTAGTTTTTTTTTCCTCTCAGAATAAATATAACTCTAATTGAGTTTATAATTATAAATGAATCTGTGCTCATTATAACACTCAGACAATGCATAAAGAAATAAAGAAGAAAATTAAAATAGCTTTCCTACTACCGTGAGAAAATTCATTCTTCTTCCAGCAAGACAGATCTTTTTCCTTTGCTCCTTTAAATTTTTTTTTCCTTTTTACATTAAAGGGATCTTCTGTCCACGCTGTTTTCTGTTTGTGGATAACTAATGCATATACGCAGGATATGGTACAAAAAGCTCAAAGGGGTGGAACTGTGGAGAAAGTACAGGGACCTTTCGTAAGCCTGCCTCTGGCTCTGCCTTCCCTGTGCTCTTCCCTTACCAGTTGATTGATTGATTGATTAAAGAACAGTTTTGGGGTGTCCCCTGTGTGCTGGACCCCAGGGGCACAGAGGCAAACAAGACCGTCTTCAGCCGTCCACTCCTCACTGCTTCGTTAGCTCTGTTGTTCGAGCTCTCAAACCACCAACAGTCTGGACACCAGTGAGAGATACTATTCCCAGTGCGTTTCGGGTCAGGCACAGAGTGGAGTGGGAATCGCTGAATTCCTGGGCAGCAGGAGTCAGAGTCCTGGCCAGGCTTCCGTCCACCCCACCTTGTGAAGGGCCTTTCCTTTGAGGGCTTGGCAACTTGGAGCTTCCTTTGATCTTCCCAAGCCACACCTCTGCCTAGCCTGAGAGGTGCATTCGCTCCACCTATGGGCCGCTGTGTGAGTCCGGGGCTTCCCTCTGGAGATGTCGCAGAGCCGCTGCTATGGTGTGTGGGGTTCTGCCGGCGGGAGAAATGGGAACGGTGCCTCTAAGTCAGTCCCCGGGGTGGGGGTGAGCAGGAGCCCACTGTGTACCAGCTCTATAAGCACTGCCAATGGAGAAATGAAGAAGACACTGTCCCCGCTTCCAAGGGATACTTTTTGGGGCAGTAATAAAATAGCACAATGCGAAGGGCTGTGGGGCACAGGGAGAAACCTTCACAGACGTCGTGACATTTCAGCTTGATCTTGACATAGGGCCAGAAAGGAGGACAAAGACCACTTCAGGAGGAAGTACAAACACCAAGTGCCCCCTCTTTGTGCATTTTACAGGCAGGGAAGTAGACAAGAGGATGGAGAAAAGGACTGTATGGGAGAGTGGCGGGGGCTGGGCGGAGCTGGTGTCCTTTCCTGCTGTCCCCACCAACCTTTGCTTCAGCTAGTCCACAGATACATGCCACTCCCAGAGTCTGACCTTTTCCTGCATCAGAATCTCACCTTTTAAGTGCCGCAGACATGAATTCATCCTGTGCTGTGGATGATACATGAGGTCTAAAGGGGCATCTGTCTCAAGGGGATGTGCATTTGAACAGTTTTTTCAAATGCAAGCCACAGGATCCCTGAGCTGAGCGGGTCCGTAGGCATTAGACAGAGACAGAGGTTGGCGGCTGGGGCATGGAAACGGGGTCTTCTCAGAACCTCTGCATGACCAAACCTGCACCTTTAGATTCAAGCCTCCGGGCCTTAGACAGCGCCCTTCATTGAGGCCTCTTGAATTCTCAGCCATCCAGCCTCTTGGCCAGCCACAGGAGGTCTGGCTCATGAGCATGGGGGCCCAGAGCCTCTCTCCTGCTCTGAACGCCCTGCAGTGGCGATGCCACGCCTTTCTGCGCTACCCCACGTTCCCTGATGAGCCTCGTGTATCTGCACTTGGACCTAAGGGCTGGGCAAGTGTAAAGATCCTAGCAGGGAGCTATATACTTAGCTCGGCTGACTGGGACAATGCAGGTGTGTGAGTGGGAGCAAGGAGTGGGAGCCCCAGAGGGGCTGCAGAATCCATGCAGGCATTGCTAGGGAGAGGCCTTGCAGGTGGACAGCCACCGGGACGGTCTCACGTACAGGTCAGCAACCAGGAGCTCATTTACTTTTAAGTTTCTGGTTATCACTTCAAGGTTTGCAGGGGAAGAAGCCTGAACCTTAAAACAGTCGTTGATTTCAGCCAGACCAATGAGAACTCGTGACATCTGCAGCTTGAATGAGACTTGTACACGTCCCCAGTCCTGCCTCCTAGCACATGGGCCGGGCTCCTCGATCACGTTGAGCAGCTTTCTGGACTTGGATGGGGCCTTGCCAGCCGTGATGAGCGGCCAGCTGAGCCCTGCACTTGGTCAACACTTTTGTTAGGAACAAGGACGGGTACTAGTTTCTCTCCTGTCAAATCACCTACCCCTTCCTCCCCATTCGTGGGGACTGGCAGTGAGATCTGCCCTCGGTGTCAGGGCTTCCCAAATCCTGTGTCCTGTGAACACCCCTCCCAGGCTCCGACCAAAGGGTTATATGGTGACGAGTTTGGGAAGTTGGTGGGAAGCCAATGGGAAGTGGGTGTGCCATCCCCGACCCCCTTGGGGAGGCGGTGCTCACTGGGTAGGTGGTGTTAAAGGCTCTGAGAAGTCCTCTGTGTGAAACCTGCCTCCCTTTACTGAGCCCCGATCCTCTCCTTTGTTTACTTCACGGCAGGTTCCTAGAGCACTGGTGCGTGGTGACCTGCGTCTCAGGAGCACTGCCCTAAATGCCTTCAGCTTCTGTTGGCATTGGTCAGTGGCTCGCAGGTGGGTTCTCAGCCCCTTTCTGCACCTCTCCCCGAGTCCTGGTCTCAGGAGAGGGCATGGATCCCCGGGCCACCCCTTCTGCCATGTTTCCATCTTCATTCTGCCATGGGGTCTGGGGAATTCTGGCTGCCCATACCAGGCCCAGGACAAGCTAGCCTATTAGGAGGGTGTATGGGACACCGGGTCCTGGTGTGGTCCCTGCTGGGTCTACGCTTGTTCAGAGCTCTGGGTTAGAGGCTGTGATGAGAGAGGGGAGAAGTCATGAGCCCTGTAGTCAGTGGGCAGTGGTGGCCCTGGATGAGCGGTGTGAGGGGCTTGTTCTGATTAGTGGGCATGCAGGCTAGGTGGGCACCTGTGGTGTGTGTCTGCCAGTGTGGTTGGTGCTCAGGGAGACTGAGACGGAGGGGCTCGGTGCGCCAAGGGGCTTCCCACTGAGCAAGGCTGCGCTCTGATGGGAGAGTGTGAGCCACAGAGTGGGGTCGGGGGGCAGGGGGCTGCCTCTGAGGGCCTCTGAGCCCCGCCCAGTTTCAGATCTGATGGCTGAGCTCCGGGAGGGGTCCTGCGTGAGTGTTGGGGTGCGTGGGAAGGGAGTATGGCCTGCTGCTGGAGACTGGGCTCTGACTCAGGGACACATGGGGGTGGGGGAGGAGAAGGCCCTGCCAAACGAGAATGGTAAGTACTGAGTCTGAGGTGCTGCCAGTCATCGCAGCCCCTGCAGCCTCCTGTTCGAGCACCAGGACTGTAGCAGCATGGACCACCTGTGCCTGCAGATGATGCCCTGTGCCCTGCCCCTCCTCCGAGACGCCCTGAGCACTCATTGCCATTGCCACTCACTGGCACTGACGTCACAGTGGGGGCAGAGGGGGGCATTGTGTTAGGATCAGCCGTCCTTCTGGCTCCCCAGGGAGGGCTCTGGGTGCTACGTCTTACACAGCCACTCCGGTGTGCTGGGAGACAAAGAGAATGGTCCCTTCCCTCCCCTCCACCCTGCCAGATAAGCCACTCCTCTCTCCCGCCTGGATTCCGGAATCTGCCAGAGCACAGGTTGCTCAGCAAGACCAGTGGCAACAGCTGGCTTGTGTTTGTCACAACAGTACTTAAAGAATGAAATCCAGCGTGCAGAGTGACTCAACTCGGGAGCCAGCGACTCTCTGTGTGTCGTTTGCTCACAGTCCCCGCTCCTGCCTCCCCCGGGCTTGTGGCACAACCTTTCCGCGGGAGGCAGGATGCTGGCGCTAGAGTCATAAAGCTGTTTTCTCAAAAAGGCACAGGGAGCCCCCTCACCTGTCTTCAGAAAAGTGCAGTAGGAGAAAGAGCCTGAACGCGTTATCCATTCATGTGTCGCCTGGTTCCCAGAGGCCCCGGCTTTGCTGTCACGTTGCGTCCCTGTTTTCTGTGGACATATTAGAAGTTGAGGAGAGAATAAGACGGGGTGAAGCAAGCTCCTCCTGGCCCCCTTAGATATTTTTCCGATTTGGTGATTAAGTAGAAGGGAGCGCACGTGGACAGAATTGGTCCTTTTCTGAGAGCTCTTATGCTCAAGTGAGCAGCGGTTCTGGGCTGGGGGGCAGGGGCGGGAGAGGGACCCCAGCCGTCGTTTGCAGAGACAGCAGCAGCCGGGCACAGCTGTGTCCTTGCTGTGGCATCGGATGGTCCAGCGGTTTGAAGACTGGGAAGCAAAGGGGTCTGCGATGGCATCCACTCTCTTCTCTCCTTCCTTTTCCAGCCCCAGCTAATTCCTGGGTAGGTCCTCGAATTCTCTGAGGACCTGGAGTGTCTACCATATGTCTGGCTGTACTGTTTACTGGCTCCGCTTTTTTCCCCCTTGGATAAGATGCCTTGTGTTCAGGGCCCAGTCCAAAACAGTTATAACTTCCCAGGCTAAGGACAACCCGCTGTCCTGCGTGCTCCAGTCAGTCCCGGCACAGGCTGCACAGCCACCACGGGTGTTGCAGTCGCGTGCTGATGTGCAGTCACCCAGGGGCTGCGTCCCTCTCTGGGTGAACCTGCTCCTTAACTCCTTCTCCCCACGCCCTTCGAGTACATGATCCTGGCCACCATCATCGCCAACTGCATCGTCCTGGCTCTGGAGCAGCATCTTCCCGAGGACGACAAGACCCCGATGTCCCGCAGGCTGGTAGGTGCCCCCCGTCGTCTTCCCTGGTCCCCATCTCCTTTGCTGTGTCACCCGGCCCCTTTCCCTCCTCCCTGCCCTACAGTGCTATGAGGAACCCCCTTGAGATGCATAAGGCACAAGGACTGACCTTTCTCACTGCTGCTCCCAGGAAGTTCTGAGGGCATTGCCAGGGCTGGAAACAGGAAGAAGGGGCAGGCACAGGGTCCATTTTCTTCTTTCCCAGGGGACGTCTGAAGTGAGAGGAGGAAGGAAGGCGGCGGGGGGGGGGGAGGTGAAGGATGCTCAAAGCCTGTGTGCATTCACGGTGGTAGCTCCCCAAATGTTACGTCTGTATTGTCTCTAAAAGGTGGCTCACCTGTCTAGTGTATCTCCCTAAAGAGAGCAGACAAAGAGTTTAAAATTCAAATGTGTGAGTGTCTCCCACCTAATTACCTGTAGATGCGAACTCTTAAGCATTCAGCCGAAGTGAAGGCCGGCCGTGGAAAAGCCGCTCCTTCAGGGCAAAGCCAGCACGGTGGGTCGCCGCCACGGGAAGTGGTCTGGTCCTGGCTGTGACCCCACATCCATCTGTCTCTGCAGTCGGTCCCCAGGCCCCCCTTGCCTTGTGCACTCCATGGGTCCTCCAGCCCCCTCACGACCCACCCGTGCCCGGGGCAGACGTCCAAGTGTCCCACAGGAGCGAGGAGAGGTCAGAGCGGAGCGGGGCTGGGCGCGCCTTTGCCTGCCTCTCACGAAGCACGGCAGCCCCCTGACCAGCACCTCTGCTCCTCTCCCCACAGGAGAAGACAGAGCCGTATTTCATTGGGATCTTTTGCTTTGAAGCTGGCATCAAAATCGTGGCCCTGGGGTTCATCTTTCACAGGGGCTCGTACCTCCGCAACGGCTGGAACGTCATGGACTTCATCGTGGTTCTCAGCGGGTGAGTCCTCCTCTGGTGTCTCCTTTCTGTGCTGCGGGGCAGGGGCCATGGTGGTCTCAAGGGGCTGATGCTGTGAATCCTGGGGCGGGAAGTCAGTAGGCACAGAGAGAAGAGTTCAAGGATAAACTCCTCCCATAGGGCTGGACCACGGGTCACTCACCTGTAGGGGAGTGTGGGTCCTTTGTGGAGATGCGTGTGACATTCCGCGGAGGCTCGTGACCCAAGGTCTGGCTGCTGCTGCTGCTTCTGGTTTCCCATCCTGTGCTTGGCTTGTGCTGAACACACGTCCCGGCTGGTCTTAGCCAGAAAGGCACCCCCGAAAGATGGGCCAAAAGATGCGGTTTTCACTCAGAGTTTGGAGAAGGCCCCAACCTATCATCTGAGTGGGTCATTGAGACCCGTGTCCTGACAGCAGAATTCTTTATAATTTGCAGATTTATCAACACGAGGAGGCATGGAACTGAGTCCCACTAAAATGTTGGATAAATCATTCCTTTGGAAATTAATACAGCGACAGTGCATTGCGGCTGACGTGGTGTCGTGGGCAGCATGTTTATTTAAATGCCCAACAGATCACCCTGTTTCTGTTGGAAATGAGTAGGGCACACCTGTGTGGGGCCTGATCCAGCGCCAGTGGCAGCTTATGTGATGGGCCTCGGGGCTGGTGGTGACGGGCATGCCTCCTGGGGCTTCGTGACTGCTTGTCGGTCTCTGTGTCAGGTGGTTCTGGGTGCCTGGACGGGTGAGCCCGGCCCTGGGGGAGCCCACGTGCTGTGAGGGTGTGGCATGGACCTCCTGTCCTCTTACCCAGCCGCCTGTCAGGCAGCAGGTCACACCTGTGAGGGGAAGGAGAGAGAGGAGTAGAAAAGGGGGAGGGGAGGAATATGAGCCACCATTAAAACTGACCAAAAGAGAAGGGAGCAAAGTAGGTGTTTCTTGCAGGGAACAGCCAGAGGAGTGGGGCTGGCGACGTCTGAGAGGAGTAGGAGCTTGGGAACGTTTGCATGAACTCACAGCTCCTGCAATAGACGAAGTACTTGTATTTCTAACCTTCACACCAATTGCGATCAAGTGAGCAAGTCGAGGTGTAATGGGTTGGAATTTACAAATGGAACCTTATAGGCTGCCAGCTCCTCAATACAGGGAACAGATTAAACAGTGGTGATTATTTATGTTGAAAAATACCTGTTTCCTTACAAAAGGATTTTCTGCAGGTTATTTTCCGAAATGAAAATTCTACTGCATTTTAACTATGAGCATAAAGTGTATAAAGAGGCAGTTTATACATAGTGTTTCAGAAGGATGCGGTCACGGAAAATGCAGCACACCTGGGCGATGTCTTATTCTTCGTTTTTTCCAGCTTTATTGGGGTATGACTGACAAACCAAACTTGTATATAAAGCGTGCTCTGGGACGTTTTGTTATGCGTGTGTATTGTGAAATGGTTACCACCGTCAAGCTAACGAACGGATCCATCACCCCGGCGGGTTACCTTTCTGTGCGTGTGGTGAGAACACTTGATATCCCCCTCTTAGCGACTTTCAAGTGTAAAATACATTATTATTAGCTATGGCAGCGTGCTGTGCATTATGAGGTCTCCGAAACGTATTCATCTGTAGATGAAGGTGTGCACCTTTGATTGGCCTCTCCCCCTTCCCCCTCCCTCCAGCCCCCGATCACCAACATCCTTTTCTCTCTCACTATACATTTGATTTTTTTCAATCCCACACATAAGTGAGATCATACAGAATTTGTCTTTCCACGTCTGGCTTATTGCACCGAGTACAATATCCTCTAGGTTCTTCCATGTTGTCACTAAGGGCAGGATTAACTTCTCTTTCAGGGCTAATATTTCATTAGCTGTGACTAATATTTCATTGTGAATGTGCTCTATATAACATACGGGTGTGCACACACACACCATGTTGTCTGTCCACTGACACTTGGGTTGCTTCAGTATCTTGGTTACTGTGCGTGATTCTGGAATGCATATGGGAGTGCAGATGAAGCTTTTCCAGATAGGGATTTTATTTCCTTCAGACGTGCACCCAGACGCGGAGCTGCTGGCTCGTACGGGAGTTCTGTTTTTCAGTTCTTGAGGAACCCCCATACTGTTTTGCACAGTGGCAGCACCAATTTACATTCCCACCAACAGTGCGCTCGGGTTCCCTTTTCTCCACACCGTCGCCAACACTTACTTCTTGCTTTTCGGTAATAACTGGGTGATCATTTAAATGTCTCTCAAACCAGGAACGTCTGCCGTAGAGGGAAAGGCATAAGTGAGAATCCGGTCACTCGGGAGCGTGGTTCTGTCCGGGGGAAAGCGCTGCGGTGTGTGTGTATCGCATGTGAGCATCGTGGGGTCCCCTGGTCCCCGAGTTCTGTGTGTGTCGGATGCCCTGCGAAAGTTCCTGTCTCGTCCGTTTATTTTTACTTTAAACTGTTACATGGTCCTGAAAAACATATGGAAAGTACAGGAAAGTTGAAAGAAGAAAAAACCGGTTCCCTGATTAAGAAAAATTCCTGATCGTTTTGTGATATATCCCTCCAGTCCTCAGTGCTAGGCAAGCTCTCTTTTCAGCGCTTGAAACGTTGCTGCCTGTTCTCCACATAGGAAGAACGTCTGTGTATATTACTCCATATTTTGGTTAAAATCTGTACTGACTGATCAGCAGTTTGTTAAATAGATAAGCATGGCTTACTTCTCGGTTTTGCCATTGTTTGACACTTAGATTACTTTCTGTTTTGGGCTGTTATAAATACTTACTCACGATGCTCTGATGCACATTGTGAGGATGTCGCGTTTTAAGAGGCGCCGTGACAGGCTGAGGGGCTCCCATAGTGGGACCTGCCATTCTGGCACTGGCCCGGGAGCTGGGCTGGGAGGGGAGGCGGAGGCCGGGACCCTCTGGCGGGACAAGGGCAGAGAGGTGGGCGCCCAGCATGGCCTTCAAATAAGGATCCTGTGGTTGACGGAGCGGGTTTGTGGGGGTCAGCACGGCCCTCTGTCAGCCTGGCCAGGAAGGCCATCTGTGTCCTCGCCTGCGCGCGTGGGGGCACAGGGGGCGCCGAGCCCCTGGCCAAGTCACTCGTCCCCTCTGCTCGCTCTCCACCCGGCCCTCGCTTCTCCCGTTTTTAGTGGCTCTTCAGACTCTGCCAAAAGGCCACTGCTATCCATCTAAGCCAATAGGACTTTCCCTGTTCTTCCTACACTTCCTGATTTTTTCTGTCTCACACGTGAATGGGTTCCAGGGAAAAGGCTTGGCGCCCTTGAACCTGCTCCAGCATCTTGAGTTAGGCGGTGGTTCTGTCCCACAGCACCGGATCATCAGATTCAGTCTTACGTGTACATGGTGCCGCCTTCTGCCAAGTTCATTTCCAAACGCACATTACTTTTGCTGGAACATCTCTACGATCAGCCTGTGTCTTATGATAATGGCGCGATATAGTTTCACTGACAGCATTTCTCTTTCTGCCCTCCTGGTACATCACATCATGGGGCACCGTACAAGTGTTGGGGTCTGGAATCTGTTGTGATACCACCCCAGGGACGGGCAGAGCAGGCTTTGGAGACGAGTCACCTGGTGCTCAGAGAGGTGGAGTGCTCAGGCCAAGGGCACCTGCCTCTTGACAGCAGACCCCGTGGTTGGAGCTGTGCCCTCTGACCTGGGCTGGTGCTTTCACCCCCGCCCCGTGCAGCCCCTCCAGGCTTCCTGGCACCAGCCCCCACAGCTGTCCCTCCTGGCAGCTCTTCCTTCCCACCTCAGCTCCAGGTGTCACCTCATACCTTCCCTCCTGTGCACAAGAGGAGTGACAGGTGCCGGAGCCCAACCAGCACCTCAGGCGGCATCTGTGCAACCTCTTAGCTCTCTGGTGAGAGTGGAGGAGCGGGAGGGGGGTGGGGCTGACAAGTTAGCCAGACAGCTGGCTCAGTGAGAGGCCTCTATCACTGACCTGTGCTAGGAAATGGGACCGCCTGGGCCACCCCATTTGGCCTTCGCCTCTGACCTTCTAACCTTTAGTATTCTTAGGTCTGTAAGTTGTGGGAGTTCAGGGTGTGCAAGTTGATTTATGTACACCATTCACCCGATCCTCATAATCCCCCAGAGGGGATCCCGTTCTTTTGTAGATGAAGAAACTGAGGTTCAGATGGGGATTGTGACCCACTGGAGGGCACAGGCTCCAGGACTTGCGCCCGTGTCTTCTGGCCCCAAGCCCCCTCTTCAACACCCATTTCTCACACCGCCTGTCACCCCGCAGCTTATGGACTTCGTGCTTCTGTAGCTCCCTGGTGGCACGTTCCCTCGTTTCCTACCCCCCCCCCCCACCAAGCATGTGGGGTGGGCTTCGGGAGGGGCGCCACCTGGCCGCTGTCCCTGACCTAAAGCTGAGGCTTCGCGTGTGACTTGGAGAGGCCCAGAGCCCCATGTCTGCATCCGCAGACTTCTCTCTGTGGGCTTGGGGTGAAACTCTGGGCTGCGATTCATTCAGCAGGCATGTGACTCTCGTGGCTTAGTGCATAAAGGCGCATCAGAAGTTCCAGCTTATTTCTTCATTAACTGGCTCGTTCATTCATTCATTGATCTAGGCATCCATTCATTTCTTTAACAAAACTGGTATTATTGAATAGTCAAGTGACTGCTGGGACTGAGACACACCTAAGGTCACATATTCTCCTTTTTTCTAAAAAAGCAGTGGAATTTGCCATTTTTCTTTTAAACAAACTGTTAGCTTATATGTCTTGCGATCTTGTATTGGTAACAGTTCAGGAGGTGTTATTTCTAAACATTTGTCAGGCCACCTGGAGAATTCAAAATGATTTTAAGTCATTATTACATATTCATTTTATAATAAGTCCTAGTGCCTGAAGTAGGTGGGCAAATGATGGAGGAGGGGAGAGCTCGAAGGTTTTCGAAGCCACAGGCAAGAACAGGAAAGCGAGCCAGGGCCTGGGTTCTAGCAGGGACTTGATACGTGCTCACTGAACTGAGTATTTGCCTCACCCCAGATTCTCTTATCACCTGTGGGATGCAGAGGAGGATGCCGAGGGAAGCCCGGGCCTGGGCTGAGGTTGTCTGTCCCCAGCCCCTGCTTCCCCTTGGTCTGGCTGAGCCAGGTGGTATCTACACCTGTCTCAGGTACCTCTGATGGCCCTCTTTGCTCACACTCTGGTTGGTCAATTAGGGAACTGAAAGCTGGGAGCTCAGTGTCTAGGCCAGTAAGAGGTATTAGCTTCTGGTGATGGGGGCCATTTATGGGGTTTCTCAGTGTTACTTCCTGGGTGATGGGGTGGGGGTGGGGTCAGGGCTGAATACAAAGACCCATCCTCTTAGAAGTGGCTGGGGTCGGGGAGGGGTAAGGAGAAAGCAGCAGTATCACATCACCTGGCATTAGCGATAGAGTGACAGCTGCTATATATTAAACCGTATGCCAAAGACTATACTATATATCCATGTATGTCAATATATATGCAAAAGATATATATGTGTGTGTATGTATATATATATATATATATATATATATATAAATATAAAATTTCTAATCCTAAAAACCACATAGCATGGTAAGAATTACTAGGCCTGATTATGTTGCCCATGCCCATTTATAGGTGAGGAAGCAGAGACACAGGCAACTTCAGTGACTTGCCCAAACTCTAATGGTTGGTGTGGTAAAGCCAGAATCTGAACCCTGGCCTATTGGCCTTCAGTTCTGGTGCCTCCCTCAGCCACGCTGTCACCTTACTTCCCCTGTGCATCTTCCGGTGCCAGCCACGTGGTGAGAAGTGCGCTGCCCCTTCCCCCCAGGAGCCCCTTCTTTTTGGTTGCATGTTAAAACCTTGGTGATATTCCAGAGCTACAGTTGCATGTGGGTGATTTTGTTGATTATTGCATCAAAAAACCAAGATCAGCCCAGGACATGCTCTGCTGCCGGTTTTTCCAGCTTTGCTGTACTCGTAACTGTGGGTACATGGCCACACCGCTGGAGAGTGGGCAGGTATGTCTGAGCCCAGGGCTCGTCCTCCCTCCTCTACCAAGGCCATCACTCCAGGGCCCAGGCTACCACCTGGCCCTTCCCCACTGTCTTCCTTCAAGTCCTTCAGCAGACATTACCGAGTACCCGCAGCACACCACGCACTATGTGGCTGTGGGTGGGCCGGGCTGGGTGCCACCCACGAGGACACCATGTCATGAAAACCCAGAAGGGCACTGGCCTCTCTTTGGAGGACTCAGGGAAACTTCCTGAAGGAAGAAACATTTAAATCAAGATGTGAGGATGGGCAGGTAGCACTTGGCTAGACAGGGAAGGGGGAGAACTTTTCTGGGAGCAAGAACGCTACATACAGACCCTTGAAGGCAAGGGCGAGCAAGCAGGAGCTTCTGGGGACTTGGTGAGACTGATAGTGGGAGATGAGCCTAGAGAGGTCAGCAGGGGCCAGTTTAGTCCTTGCCAGGAGCTTGTACTGTCCCCAGAGGGCCATGGAGAGCCACTGCAGGCTGCGAGCGCGGGTGGAATGCTGCATGGTCTTTTATAGCCTGGAACCGACTCCCAGACAAGGGCATGGGAGGGCGAAGGAGGCCAGGACCATGTCCTTAGCTGCCTTTGGGAGAGGATGTGCATCCCCTAGCAGGGTGGGGGAAGGCAAAGAAGAGGGGAGCAGGCAAGAGCCCGAGGACATGCTGCAGAGTTGCTGGGAGCCACTCCAGCAGGGCCCGCCCCGGCAGGACCCCAGCTTGTCGCCAGTGGCACATGCAGAGCGCTGCAGCCTGAAGCCTGTGGGTAGGAGGACGCTATCTGGAGCTAAATATACATAGATAGGTATTTTTAGAGGGTTTCTGTAAGGAGGCCGCCCTAATACAAGAGTTTCCCGAGAGCTAACGATCGAGGAAAGCGCACTTTTCTTCCCAGAGCACTGTCTCCGTTGGTGCCGAGAATGTGGGGGAAGTGTTGCCAGCGCGGGCCCGGGGCCCCCAGCCCGATTTAAACCTCTGCTGTAATAGTATGATGACACTTGGTATTTATATAGCATCTCCGCACAGTGAGCCTGGCAGGATCCTGCAGATCTGTCTTTTACTCATCTTCTCCGCTCTCAGTGGGCGAATCGGGGGCGGGGTGGGAGGTGGGGAGCAAGGAAGGGATGGAGTGGAGGGAGGAGGTATAAGAACCCGTCAGTTTGGAGATGGGGACACTGAGGCCAGTGAGGCGAGGTAAGGGGCTTGGAGATATTCCGAGGAGCAGAGTCCGTAGAAGGAAATGAAGTATCCTTTCTGTCATGCTGATCTGGGGTGCAGTGCCAGTCCAGAAGCCCTGCTGCCTCTCCAGTTCTCTCTCCCCTGAGGAGTTGATGGCTGCCTGTCATAGTCCTCCGCCTCCTTGCTGGCTCCTCCTTCATTTCCGGCTCCTCACTGGGCACCATGCTGCTGCTTGCAGCCTGTGCTTCTCTCAGAACATTGCTCTTTTTGTTGCGTTTCCCTCCAGATGGGGGAATGATGGGAAAGGTCGAGTTAGAGTACGGGCTTCGGGTTCAGGGGAGAGAGGGGCAGAAGGCAGGGTGTGGAGCTCACAGGTCTCTCTTTAGCTCTGTGCTGGTGACAAAGCCAGTCCCTTCAGGAGAGGCCCGGTGGTAGGTGACAGGCAGTTGAGCTGGGGTAACTCCGGGGTGAGAGAGAAGTTTCTCTCCTGTGTGTACCTTGTCGCTCTTCTACATTGAGAGTCAGCATTGGTTCATTCGGCAGATACGTATCAGTACCTACCCTGCTCCAGGTGTAAAACACTGGTGTCGAGGTGGTTTCTCTTTGCCGAAAGGCTGCTTTTTGCCACCTCACTGATTGACAGGAGCTCAAACCCTGGAGAGCTGAGTGGGGCCTTGAACTGGCCATGGTGTCAGCAAAGGGGTGGGAAGCTGAGTGGGCGAAGCAAGGTTCAGAATCCCCTGCGGTCTGGGTTGGGCTTGTTTTCTGGCTCCACATTCATTCAGGGTCACCCAGGGACAGAAATTACGGTAAGGTGCTTTCCGAGTCAGACCTCTGTCCTGGGCCTGGGGCTGCCACCTGAAGGTGTCACCACTGCGCATGAGGGTGGCGGGGCTGGAAATTCTGGGGCCTGTTGGCAAAGCAGAGACGGATGTGGCAGAAATGCCCATTCTTTAGGTTCACGGGATAGAGATGAAAGGGAGCGTTCACATCTCTGTTCTGTGGGGGATGGATGTCCCTCACTCAGGGAGAGGTGTGTGCACCCGCTCCTTGTTGTACACACAGCCCACACTCAGTATGAGTGTGTCTGGGGAAATGTGAAATGCAGTGGTTCTGTGTGACGTTCGTATCCCCAGGGTTGGGCGGCGGCAGAGTGATGGCTGCCCAGGGAAGCGGCGAGTGGAGCCGGGCAGGTGTGGGCAGGAAGAGCACAGGGAAAGGGAAGTTCAGGCGAGGCTCACCCAAACTTATCACTGAATTTAGACCTGGGAGAAAGATGGATTTGTCCATCCCTCTCTTATTAAGTATTTTTCACAGAAGAGAAAACGGAGGCCCCAGGAGCTGAGCCACTTGTCCAGAGTGGTGAGTGGGGGCTGGCATCCTGGTTTCTGTCACCCCAAATTCGGGACTCGGGTGTAGTCACGTTCCATCACTGCTGACATTGGGAACCTGCCACTTGATTGTGTTCCAGCCACAAGCTGGCGGTGTTAAAAAGTAAGATTTATTTTTTTACGAGGTGGCTGGAGTATGTGTGTACAACTTAAACTGTGGAAACAGTTTGGTGTAGTGGACTGAATGGGTGCGGGGGCCCTGGTTTGGTCCTGACCCCACCCCTGTACACCTCCAGAGGTGACACGTCCACCATCTCAGTGTCCCGTCCTTCATGAAACCTCACTTAGGAAATGAGGGTCGCACCTGCACCAGCTACCTCACCAGGTCTTGTGACAAGCAAATAAAGTGACAACAGTGCGGGTGCCGATAGCGACGGCTCCCCATGTCCCTGGGGCCTGCACGTCTTGCTCTGTAAGTGGACGCCTTCGAAGGCCATCTCAGCCCAGCAGCGTGTCATTTTGAACATGAAACCTGAAACAGGGCAGACACCGTTGCCATTTTCCAGATGGGGAGGGCCCGTGCGCAGGGGCTCAGGCACCTTTGTGCCCGAGGCCAAACAGTCCCTGAATCGCTGTCGGCAGTCCCCCGATCGTTGTTTCCACTGCGCAGCCTCCTCGGCCCACGTGCTGGACGGCAACCCAGCAAAACACATGCTCGGTGAGCAGCGGCAGCTTCCCCTAGGCCCGCGGTGTTGGGAAGATGAATGTTGATATGCAGGTACAGCACCCGAGTGTCTTCAGTGAAAGGCGTATGAAAATTGAACATACAGCTCTGCACGCCCCACTCTGAAGAGCCGTTTCTCTCCACGTCGCAACCATGGAGACAAGTTTCACTGTAACTTTTTTGCAAATTTCAAAACTACGGAGAATTGAAAATTTTCATTAGTTGTCACTTTTGTTTCAAGACAGAAGTTTACTCTGCGCTGAGCGTAGGACATATATCATTTCCTCTTAGCGTAGTGTATCGAATTTTATCAAAACTAGTCGGCTCCTTCTGTAGTTACAAACAACAGCAAAGAAATTCCAAGAGAAAAAGTTGGAACAAAGGCCTTCATTTTTAACCTTACCAACAATGAAAATCATACACTTCCCAGATTCCCTTTTTTTTTTGTCTTTCCCCCTCTTTTTTGGTTTCTGTCTTCTGCCCCCCATTTCATACCCACACATGCATAGGTTTAGAGGGGTCTGGACATTAGAAGGGAAAGCTGGAGAGAAGCCCCTTTCCCCTGGAGCAGCATCCGGCCGGAGAGACCCTGTGTTGAGCTGGTCACGGCTCTGAGGGGAGCCAACAGGAACCGCTGAGCTCTGATGTCCCCCTCTTTGTCATTTCCTTCCGTCTTGGCTGCCACTCTTCTGTCGCCATTGATGACAGAATGGTTAGGAGAGGGACTCAAGGCCGTGGCTTTTCTCCGTGGCCTCAAACTCTGGGACAGTGACTGGGAGGCAGAGTGACAGGTGTAGCTGCTTCCCACTTCAGCTGGCATTTGCAATGAGGAATCGTGATTTAGGTCACCGTGGGGGTCCCATTGTCTCCCCTTCTCCCCACCACTTGTCTAGGGCCAGGCTGGTCCTTGGCGAGCTGTTCCTTAGACAGGACCTCCTGAATGGCCATCTGGGGTTGGGAGGGGACCTGAACTGAAATGGAACTGGTTTGGGGTGTCTCTGCTGTTGAGTCTGAATCCAAACTTTGGGTGCGTGAGGATGACCAGAATGATGTAGCACCCATATCTGAAACTGAACTGTGGGGTGGGGGAGAACACAGGGGGAGTCCGGAGAAGACAGGGGGAGGGAAGGATAGAGGCAGCCAATGACAGCCAAGCGGCCTCTATGCACCCCACATTGCGCTGAGTATGCGGGGTACAGCCGTGCACATGCACAGCGAGAGCTTCTGCAGTCTTAGAGCTTGCTGTCCGGCTCAGAAGACAGATGGTAGACTTGAACAGGGTGGCGTATGAGGTGCTGCGAAGGAGAAGTGTAGGAGTGCTGGGGGGGTTTGACAGGGAGCCCTACCCCGGTCTAAGGGAGGAGGGTCGGCCCACTGATGTTGAGACCTAGATGCTGAGTAGCATCTGGTTAAAAAAAAAACCAGAAGAGCTCTGGCTGGTGTGGCTCAGTGGATTTCATGTTAGCCCGCGAACCAAAGCATTGTTGGTTCAATTCTTGGTCGGGGCACAGGCCTGGGTTGCGGGCCAGGACCCCGGATGGGGGCGTGTGGGAGGCAGCTGGTTGATGGCCGTGTTTCTCTTACACATTGATGTTTCTCTCCCTCTCTTTCTTCCTCCTTCCCCTCTCTCTAAATGTATATAAATAAATAAAATCTTTAAAAAGAAAACAGAAGAGAAGAGGGAAGGGGACAGGGTGAGGACAGTTGAGGCAGAGGTAGCGCCGGGGTGAAGGGCCGGCGACGGGAGAGGGCACCGCGGGCCAGGGAACACATGAAGGCCAGCGGGGCCTGGCGTGCAGTGACGGCAGTGCCGGTAACCCGAGGTTGGTGGGGGAGGTCGGAGGGGCCCCATCACTCGGGTGCTCTTTGGCACCACAAGGGATGTCTGTGGGTGGCCATTGGATGCTCTGAAACAGGGAAGCAGACAGATTTGCAGACCATGAATGGGGGTGGGGTTGTGTTTGCTGAGAAGACAAACAACTTCTGTAGAAGATTCTGAGTCTGCTCTGAATTAGCCACATGGGCTTCATGTTCGCGAAACTTCCCTCCCTTCTCTCTTGTCTCCTCTTTCCAACATGGGTCCTCAGCTCTAATGTTGTTGAACTTGTTGGAGCTGTACCAAAACCCAGTCTGTAGGCCTTATCATGTAGCCCATTCTGTGCTGAAGCCCTGCTAACCCTGCCCAGAGCCGAGACGCCGCCCTGCCGTCTGGGTTCGCTCTTGGAGCATCTCCCACTGATTCAAATAACGGGTGAGAACTGATGAGTGTGTGTGGGCTTTTATTTTTGAGGTTCAGCAGAGAAATTATTTTTAAAATGCTTTGCTGAGAACATTGCTATATGATTATTATGATTTTTGTTTTTCTGATAGAACAATACTCAAAAGATCAAGCCAGCCCACATGCTTGTTTATGGGATATGTCTCTTTTTTCTGCTCCCTAAGCCCATGACACACCATGGTGCGGAGTGTGGATCCAAACCGAACCCCGGTTCACAACCACCATACACTAAGCATTTTGGGATCTAGGAGCCCCTCTCCAGGAGAGCTTGTCCACGTGCTCTGTCATTCACCCTCTGCCCACTCCTCACTTGCAAAAGGAAGTAGTCTCCCTGGCGGTTTCCTTCCTGAGCAGGTGTTACATTCCCTCTTCCGGAGACAGGCCACCTGGATGGGTGCTTCACATCTGGGCCCTGGCGCTTGAGATGGAGAGGCGTTCGCTGCGTGCCCCGGTCTTTCCCACGTCCTCGGTTCAGATGAGCACAGCCAGGCCTTGTGTTTGGCTCCCTTCTCCCTGCTCGTTCTCTCTCCTCTTCTTACTCCATGGTCCTTCTCTGTTTTCCCTTTTCACCCTGGTTCAGAATGAGAGACTGGCTGAGTTGGAGGCAGTTGCTGTGTGTGTGTGTGTGATGGTAGTTCCGACGGGCTCCTTAGACCACTGTCTGTTCCAGTGACACTGACACCCAGCCCCTCTTCTCCAACAAACAAGTCCAAGTGTGGGGTGGGTTCTCCCTATTAGGAATCTGACAACTCAGAGTTTGAGCAGCTACTATGGAAAATGAAGGAGGAGGAACTTCTGGGACTTCACCTCCCCTGGCTGGGACTGATCTGACACCATACTGAAGCTAAGCACCCAGAAGTCATCCAAGAATTCAGATTTGAGGGCCACAGACAGAAAGTGAAAGCAGGAATGCACCTAGAGAGTCACCTCGTCATAGTTCAGAGATTTTCGGTCTGTGGGCCGAGGGACCCACACCCAGCACTGGCTGTTCCCTGAATATCATTTGCCATAAAAGGGAACCACAGTATCAGTTTTCTAAAGTGTGTGGGCTCCATTTTGATTTGTAAGAGAAAAATACATATAAGAGCATTATTGAATAAATAGTGGCTTTTTTTTTTCATTTAGGAAGCCTACTGACTAAATTAATAATTTGGGCTTTGTAGGCAAGCAGAGCTGAATTTATATTTCTGCTCTGCTGTTTACTAGCTCTGTGGGTAGCTAGGGGCAAGTGACTCAGCTTCCGTAAGCCTCAGTGTCCTGTGTCTATTCAAAAGAGGGGGAGGGATCAGTGGTGGGTCGTACCTGTTTACCAAAGTTGTACAAGGAGTGCTGATGAAATAACTCCCTCAGGGGGTAGAATGGGTCCTGGATTCTGGCATTAACATGGGAGCCTCAGGCTTGAAGAAATGAGAACTGCTGGCCCATAGTTACAGAGGAGGGGCTGGGCTCCAGGGTCTGCCTGGTGCTACTGTCCCCGGTTGGAAGGCCGCCGCCTGCGGCTGATGCCTGGCCTTAGTTGCGCACACATTTCTGGCGTTTGGCCTGGTGTAGGTGTGGTGGCCATGGTGCATACACTCGGAAGGGAGTGGTCTGGTCTCATTGGAGGAGAATATCATACAGTCATACCACGGTCCTCGTCGGCTTCAGAACTCGTCAAACCCTGTACTCATCCAATTTTTTGACGAGGAAAAAAATGTTTCAGCACTTGGCACTTGCTCGGGACTTGTCACACTTGCTAGAACTTGTATGAGTCATGATGCTGCCCCACAAGAGAGAATGCTTCATCACTGGGTGCTGGTCAGTTTCGGCTCTCGTCACGAGTTCGGAACGAATTAACGACGAGTACCAAGATACCACTGTATTTATGATATAAGGCAGCGGGGCCCAGCACAGTCAGGACATAGCCTAGCTCTGGGTTGGGCAGTCTGGTCTCTGGGAGTGGCTAGAAGGGAAGGACGTGAATCAGGCCAGTGACACCGGACCTCTGTCCAAGGCCAGGCACCCCAGGGTCAGCCTCTGGCGTCTGTCTTTACCACGGATGAGGCATGGCTTCTCAGACCGCTGATTAATTCTCTTCTAGTTGCTCACAACATCTTTCCTCGACCCTGTGTGTACATACACCCTGTTTTATCATCCCAACAGAAAATATATCTTTTTCTCAGGCCTTTTCAGTGGGGCTATAGATCTTGATTTGATGACTGCTGTTTATAAAATGTCTGTGTTGGCCTGAATATCACTGCTGGTTACATCTGTCAAACTCCAAACTCCAAACAGAGGGTCGGGAGCCAGTTTCCGAGGGAAACCAGCTTTTCCGTTGGCTGATGTCTTTTCCATCCTTAGTTTGCACGGAGAAGGTTGAGAAGTCACACGCTCAGCAGTGAACTATGTATGAGGACAGCCCATAAATTGGAGTCAGTAACAAGTAAATGGTTGTCTCGGGTCTTCAGAGAAGGATTTATTATTGTGGCCAGGGTGTTGGAATGGTCCTTGGGGAGGCCCACTCCACTGCTTCCTGTCACGGCTTTCGGCATGCCTTCTATTTTGGGGCTCTGTCTGTGGCAGAGCCGTCTTTTTCCAAGGGAAGAGGCCCAGGCCAGTTTGGACCCAAGTTCGTGACCTTAAGGAAAAGAGTTTCAGAAAGGAGTTGCCCAAATTATTCAGCCTCCTTGACATTTCCTAAGTCCAGCTGGAAAGGGGCTCCCTTATTCAGCAGTTGGCCCTTGTCTCAGCCATGCCTGGCCAGGAGGCAGGGACAGGAGGAGGGGATAGAGAGCTGGGGTTACCGAGTTACTCCAGACCGGTGACTCAGCAGCTGGCGGTCAGCACTATGCCCTGCATTAAACATTTTAAAGGTTTTCTCCTTTCTTCTTGTGACAGCTCTCTGGGGTAGATACCTGTTCATAGCATCACTGGGTGGGGAAACCAGGGCTTCGCTGGTTCAGTGACGTTCCCCATTCCACCCCGCTAGTGGTGGGTGGAGCCAGGAATTGAACTAGATAGTCTGATTCCAGAGCCTAGGTCTTCAACCAGGATGCTAGGCTGCCTCCCTAAGGTTTGCGCCCTGGTGGCTGCCTGGTCCGGGTGTTTTACCCTGGATATATCCTAACAAAGGTGAACGATTGTATTCCTTTGCATAATCAAAACCCATCCAGGGGAATATGAAACTCACTGCTTGGTTTTTTGTTACTGGGAAAATGTCTTTCATCGAAGGGGATTAAAAAAACAGCAGAATATTGGATTTTCTGTATCACTTTGATCTTGAAATCATCTTAGATGTATTATCCATTTAGCCCTTTAAAATAGGTTAGTGTTGTAACACGGACAGCCTGGCAGGGCAGAGAGAGCACAGGCCGAGGGACGCATTGCTCTGCAAGTGAGGTCTGACTCTGGCTCCGCGACCCCACGCCACTCATTTCTCCTCCTAGCCCCCGTTTCCTCATGGGCACGTGAGGGATTCGGGGCATTGGTGAGTATCACCTGGCACAGTGCTTTGCACATAATGTGTTTTCAACAAGTTGTTTCTATTACCATTTCCTAGTTTGTCTTTGAGGAAAGGGAGGCACAAAATTGGCAAATTTCTAAGTGAATGAGAACAAAAGACCAAGTGATTTCACTATGTGTTGAATCTAACAAGCAAAATAAATGAACAAACACCAAAAACAAACTCATAGACACGGAGAACAAGTTGATGGTCTCCATGTGGGGGCACTGAGTGAAAAATGTAAAAGGGACTAAGATGTGCAAATTGTGGTTCTAAAAATAGTCATGGGCCCTGACCCGTGTGGCTCAGCTCTTTGGGCGTCGTCTTGCAAAGTGAAGGGTCGCTGGATCAATTCTCAGTCAGGGCACATGCCTGGGTTGTGGGTTTGGTCCCCTGTCTGGGCATGTGCGAGAGACAACCAATTGATGGTTCTCTCCCTCTCTTCCCCTCTTGCTAAAAATAACTAAATAGAAAAAAAAAATAGGCATGGGGCTGTAAAGTACAGCATAGGGAATATAGTCGATAATATCGTAGTAACTGTGTATGGTGCCAGGTGGGCACGAGATCTAACCATTATGTTGCACACCTGAAACTAGTAAAATATTGTATGTCGACTATAATTGAAAAAATCAGTGTTAACAAGTGAGCAGATATATTCCTTGAGTTACTCCAAGTCTCACCGAGATTCTTGGTATAACCGGGGTGAAGTCAGCATCCCTGTACTTTTTGACTGTTGGTACTTGCTCTGGGTCATCCTAGCTTCTAGAATGTATTAAACTTTGGACGGGCTTCCAGGTCCCAGAATCACTTTCTATTTGCTCTGTATTCACAGCTCTTACTTTACTTAGAATGTGGTTTTCAAGTTGTAGTTGAGTGACTGCTTCCACTCGATGATCGTGGAGCCGTCTGCACCCAGCAGCGCGGCGTCGGCCGGCCCTGGACAGTGGCGGCAATGCAAGGCTGACGCGTGAGGTCTGCGTTTTCTCTCCACGCCCTTGGAGAACTTCTGTCTCTCCAGTTCTGCCTTTAAATCAATCCATTTTATTTCCTCTCTAGTTTCTCATTTACTTCCCTCCCCGCCCTTCATACTTACAGAATCAAAACCCCGCTATAGTTCTGTTTTTTTGTGTTGCTTTTCTATTACACAGTCTTGTTCTTTTTGAGAGAGTGTAACACATTCATATTTATTGTAATTCATGATGTGTTTGCTTTCGTTTACATAATGTTTGCTATTCATTAGACCTTATTATTTTTATTTGTCTTATTTTCTCTGTATTGGTCAGAATCTTACATTTCTTTTAATAATAACCAACCAATTTATTAAATTCTGTAGTGAGAAAAGTGCTGTATCTCTGTTTTATTTCTGGTACCCTCTCTGACTCCTGTGGAGGCTTGTAAACCTGCATCTGTATAAAGCACTAAACTTAATGCTGAGCGTATAGTGGATTTTTAATACTTGTGTACCTGACAGATTGGCAGTCAAACTCGGTCGGTTCCAGGGAGAAGGTGTGTGTTGTGAAGAAAGCTCATCCAGACCCAAACTGACCACATGCTGGTACGGTCCTTACTGGGGCCGCGACTGTGGGCTAGCTGCTTGACCTTCCTAGACAGCCATGCGGGTGGAGGAGACGAACGGGATGGCACATGTGAGAGGGTCTGGCACTTCCCCACGCTGGCCCTGTCGCCGTCTGCCCTCCCCCATGTCTTCCGCTAATCATCAGGGGGAATCGTGGGGCACCTATGAAGTCACCTGCCTTCAGAGAAGGGTGTGCATGTAACAATGTTTGACAGTCCTCCTGGGAGCTGCCAGGCTGGAGGGGTGAGGTGAAGAGAAGGGAAAGAATAAGAAATAAGAACGAGAATGACAATTTTACAGCTCTAGGAGAAGGTGGGCACAAGCTCCTGGTCATGTTTCCTTCTATCTGTGCCTGCCAACAGGTGTTTTTGTATATTCCTGCCCAGGTCGCATCAAAGCACATTGGTATCGTACTTCATCTCTCTCCTTCTCCACACGTCATGGCAAGGAGAACTCTCAGATGCAGACAGCGTGGCAGTTTTGCTCTCTTAGCTTTCTCTCTCTATCAGCGATTTCATTAAAGAGATTTCAAAGCTGTGTCTGTCCTTTGGAGAGAGCAGAGCTTGTTTCTATGAGCTGTTCCAAGGCTGGGTTCCCCTGCCTCCCTGTTAACTGCTTCAAGGGCATCTCCCTGGTATTTTCCCTGCCTCAGTAGCATCCCCAACCTGGATCCTGACCAGGTTGGTCTTGTCTTTGCCAGGAGGACCCAGCCCTAGGACTTTACTGCAGATAGACGCTCCCAGGTCATCTGTTCTGGAACACTGGAAGATGAATTTCCCACAACCACAGCAAGTCAGTCCTGATTGTACTCATCTGTTTGAGGGCAGACCCGTTCCCCAGCAGGGCAGGCTGAGACGGTCTTCTCTGCATGCATGGGAAGGGAGGGAGGAAGGGGAGCCTGTTTGATGATTTTTGAAAGGTGGCCCCCTTCAAATTTTGTAACATATTGAAAACAAAAGCCAAGCGAAATGTCAAGGGATTACAAAGATGGGAATTTCTCACACTGTGATTTTTCTTCGTTTTTTTTTCCTACCTCCACGGTGTTTCTCTTTGAACTGGAAATTCCTACAAAGTGACTCTTTTTCCATCGGTGGTGTCAGGAGTCTGTGTGATTACCAGGAAAAGACCTTGAAGTACGTCAGGAGTACTGGGCTCTGCCCCAGTCACTGCCAGTCCCTGCTGAGGGACAACTCAGCCACCTTATGTGCACGGGCAGCCCGGAAAGTTTGCATGGATGGACTTTAGGGCGTCTTAAATTGCCTGGAGTAGCAGTGAAAGTTAGTATGCATATGTACTTCCCCCCGGGGAGATGCCTCCTAGCTTTTTAACCAAGGAAGCCTGTGACCCACATTTCAGGACCGTTGTATCTGATGATCTCTAAGGAACCTGCGAGCTTGAGAATTTATTCGGCTTTCATGACCCTTCCTGTTACGTAGACGCTTTTGTTCACATTCAATGCCTTTATCAGCCCAGCGCCTTATCTTCCTCCTGCCTCTTTCTCCCACCTCTCCCTTGTCTGAGGGCCATCAGTGGAACCGCCCCCTGCAAGGAGAACCTTAGAACTTGACTTCCAGCCCGAGTTTGCCCCTGCTGTGGTCTGACATCACGTGTGCTGTCGAGCCATTCTTTCTTCATCTCTCTCTCCCGGCAGATCCTTTTGACAACCTTTTCTTTCCTCTTTGATCTGGAAGAGAAGCTCTTCAGTGTGGTGGTCCAGGCGTCCATCAGCTGAATCTCCTCCCCCATGTCCATGGCCCCTCCTGTCTCATTACTGTCACCCAGGGCTCCTTCACCCCAGCAGGGCCAGACTTGGTGGTGCCTTTCTCATCTCAGAGCTTCTTCCTGCACTCTGTCGCTCTGTCACCCTGCCTTGTGGATCTGTGCCTGCCTTTCACCAATCCAGGCCAGGATGCTCGTCTGTGAGAACCAGCTCCAGACCCAAGGCCTCAGGAGGGAAGCCGCGGTCCATTCTGCCCCCTCTGAGCACTTGCCTGCATTTCCCCTCCGTCATCATGCACTGTGTCCCCTCTATGTTTCCTTGTGGTCCTCTTGTCTCTACATTGAGATTGAGGGCATTGGGGACATGTTCTCCTGTCTCTGTTCTCCAGGGAGATTTGGGTTTCCTCGGACCCATAAGTGACGCCCAGCAAATGTGGGATGAATAAGGAGGTGAAAAGCAAGGGGGTGTGCATGCCTGCCTATGGAGTTGGAGGTGGGGAGGGGGAGAGGGTGTGGGAATTGTGGGCCCAGCATAAGTGTGGTGTTCCACCTTCACTCATTCTCCGCCCAGGTGTGTTTCCCAGTCCTGAGCCCACGTGGCAGGAATACCAGTGTAGACCAGGACTGGGCCTCATGTGTGGGGGGGCGGTACTGAGCTCTGAGGGCGGCAGAGGCGGGTGAGGTTGAGGGTGGAGAAGGGGTGCCGTGGGGTTGGGGGCCTTGATTAAGACCATGGGGGGAGGGCAGTGTGTTGCCCATATCCAGTGTTAGTTATCCCAATTATTTAGAGGAAGCTATTTTCTTTCTCTTTTTGCTGCTTTGTTGTGTTTTGTTTAAAAGAAATGAAGTATTAATACTGCCAATTGTCAGATTGGCACGGATTCCTTTTCCTTCAATCAGTCGCTCTTCCTCCTGCCTCCCTCCTCCCTGGACAATTAGCAAAGTGTTTGGTCTTTGGTTTGGATGAATAATTGATTCAGAGGCTTGGTGAATGATTCATGGCCCATATGGTGGGACAACAGGATGCATGCGCGCCTGTGCGCGCGCGTGTGTGTCCAGCACCTCGTACAAAAGGTCAGAGGCTTCTCCCTGGCTCGGTGGAGGGGCTGGTGCACACCACCTGCCCAGGGGCAGAGCCACAGCACACGGCCTTTCTCCCTGGATTCTGTCAAAGGTGAGAGGCCTAAAGCCACTCCCAGGAGAGCAAGGTTTTCTCTGGGTGTCTGCATCAGTCCTTCTGGATCGGTGGTTCTGGTTTTGGTCAGGTTAATCAATGAGTTGGAGTATATCCCCTTTAAACAAGCTATTGCCCCCAAACCCCTAAGATAGATGGCTAGTTTGATGTTTCAAAGCATTTGAGGAAATGGGACATATTGCCTTTCTTCGTTTATATCACAGTGTTTTAAACCTTCCTAGTCAGGGGAATTTTTATCTTAACCTAGAGTCTTAACCTAGAGACTCCCTGTTACTACATTAATTTGGTTTTGTTGTTACCTCCCTCGCTGGGGACAGAGCACACCTGGTTCCTATTCATTCTACAACTCCTCCTTGTCTGCAGAAATGTTATTAAATAAAGACTTGCGTGCAGGGGCCATGGGACGGATACCTGACTGGTACAAACCTTCTCAGTTTTAGTTTTTTTTGCAGGGAGAAATTGGTTGTTTTATGGGGATAGTGGGCAGCAATTCCTGAATATGCCCTGATTTTTGGAAGCCAGCAAAGAAGAAATAATTTCGTTAACCCGAACAGAGCTCATTGTCTTTTAGGCAGCGAGTCTCCACCTTTTATTACGGGGAGTTGAGAGGCAGGCAGTGGATGAGTCAAATGCAAGACTCTGCCGATGGTGTGGCAGATGCCATCAATTGCAAGACTGTGTTGACGATGTGACCCAAAGGTCACAGAGATATTTCTCTGTATTTTATAGTACAGTTTTAAAATTACGTCTGTCATAGTTGGGTCCTAAGCCTTCTTGAATTTACGTTTCTGTATTATGGGAGCTATGGATGAGGCTGTGTCTTTCCACGGGTTCCCAGCCCCACTAAGTGAATAAATAGCACGTCTTCCGCTGTGGACTTGTAATGCACTTCTGTTCACGTGCCAGGTTCCCACACACGCTCGCTTCGTTTTTAGGTTCTCTGTTCGATCTTATTGGTTATAACTTGTCTACCCCATTAATGACTATATTTTTACAATGCTTTTGATAACTGATAGTCCTAATCATCTCTCCATTTGTCTTTAAAATCAGCTAATCTTGGGCATCATAAGTTCATAGGAGTTTAGAATTAGCTTGTCAAAATTTTAAGATTTCCATTTGGAAATGTGGTATGTTTATTAACTAATTTGGAAAGAATTGACATTTTACAATGTTGAGCTTAGCAATATCTCTTCATTGATTTGGGATATATTTTAGGTCTTATAAGAGTGTAGAGAGATTTCTCCATTTAGGACATATACATCTTTTATTAGGCTTATTTCCATGTAATTTTGTTACTTCTTATAATTTTATTGCTCTTGTGAATGAATTAATTTTTTCACATTTCTAATTGAATGTTGTTAGTGTGTAGGAATATTATTCTTTTTGTTTGTTGGTGTTATATCCAGCAATCATGTCAAACCCTCTCATTAATTAAAATCGTTTATTTGTAGATGATCTATCTGTGTAGAAAATTACAACTGCAAAAACTGTTATTATATTTCTTTTTTACAATTTACCCATTATATATACTTTTTCTTATCTTATTGCACCAGCTAGAACTTGTAGAAAAATGTTGAAAAATGGCAGTAATAGAGGCTTTTATATTTTTCTCTCATGTTAAACGGAATTTTTTAAAGTTTTGCCATTACAATGGGTGTTTGTTATAGCGTTATGGTAGACACCCTTGATAAAGTAAGTGAAGAAAAAAATAATTTCAGGAATAGCTCAATATTTTTGTTTAATTTATAAACTCAAAGGTTTTGGAGGTTTATTGTGTAGAAGGTGAAGCATTGAAAGTACTGTGAATGCTATTGAAAATTCAGTTTAAAAGTTTACCATTAACAATAAAGTTATTTTTGGAGTGATAATATGCACATAATTTTGGTGCAATATGGTGTCATTGTATAAACAAAGTTTTTACTGAATTGAGAATCCTATGCAGTGGAAATCTATGAACTATGATGGACACATAATTCTTAAATCACAGCCAACAAAATCTGGTATTCTTCTACACATTGAAATAGAAGCTGCAGGCAAATAGAACCAGTAAAGAAAAAAGATAACACAGAAAATTCAGAAAGTCTATCAAAAATATAGAGAGAAAAGGAACAAATAGTTAGACAAATAGATAATGTGAAAGTAGAATTAATTCCTAACTTAATAATAATCAAAACAAATGTAACCAGATTAAGCTTGCTTTTTAAAAGATAGAGACCCTGTGGTTTTATTTAATTTTCAACTTTTATGTTTAAAAGATTTAGCTAAATAAAAATGATAATGGAAAATTGAAAACAGGATGGCAAAAAGTGCTTAGACATGTGTCCAACAAAAGAAAGCGAATATATCAGTTTTTTAAAAAACATTGATGTGAAGGAATTAAAGGGGTTGGCGATGACTGTTTTGTTCTGATACAAAGAAAATCAGTCAGGAAGTCGTGAAAGTTGGGCATCTCGATGTCACATCAGCATGCACGTCTGTTAATATTGACGGGTGCCTACTGAAGAGATTTACTGCAGGTTTTGAACAAAGTGCAAACAAAATATCTTGTTTTTTTTTTTTTTTTTTTTTTGGTCTGGGGAGAGGGGCTGGCCCGATCCTGGGGCACAAGTCCCCGTTTATCTGATGGTACGCAGGGGGGGCCACCGCTCAGGCTCGGGCGAGTGGCTGCCCGGGCTCCTTCACACCCCGCGCAGCGACCCCCAAAGTGTCTTCTTTGTAAGGAAGTTCAGTACCGTTTCAGTGCACACACACACGATTATTTTTAAATTTTTAACCCATTCTCCTGTTACTATCCTTTATCCTTTGTGGCTGATGACGATTCTAATGTCGGCCTGAGTATTTCTTTACATACAGTCATCATTTCCCCCTTACTTTTGCTTCTGTAAAATATCACTAACGTGTCTTATATGATAGTTTTCACTTATTTAAAAAAATTTTTTTAGCCACTTTTGGGGGTGGTGTCCTTTCAATCCAAAGATTCATACCTTTTATTTGGTTCACTTCTGGGAAGTACTCTCAAGTTGTTTTTTCCTTCCCTTCAAATTGCTTCCTCCTTTAAAAGAATATTGCTTTCTCTCCATTTTATGCATTCTTTATTTCTAGCACTCATTATATATAATGTTGGGACTTTTCTATATATCCTTTTATATCCTTCACATCTTTTAACTTTGCTTTTTGAAAATCTCCTCGTTTCGCTGCTCTGAGTTCTGGGAGCGTTGCTCAATTTCACTTTCCAGCTCTAATTCTGCTGGCTGTGTTGCTGCTCGTTCTGTTCAGTCATTTTTTAATTTTTCAGTTATTGAAATTTTCATTTGCACTATCTCTAGCTAATTTTTCTAAACACTCTCAATAGTCTCACACTTTCCCCTAAGCTAGTAATTACATGTGTTCATTTTTTGTTGAGTGTTAAGTTCTTTGCCTGTTGAGTTTGTTTCCTCTCTGCGGTATTGAATTTCCTCACGCATTTGGTGATTCTTGATTGTAACATCATCTGTCATATCTGCTGGTGCCAACAGCTTAAAGGGACATTAGACTCTGAGGCTAATAGTCTGGTGAGAGCATGGGAGGGGTGAGACCAGCTGGTAGATGGGTCATTTTGACGGTCAGTTGCCTGTTCCTTGCAGGCAAACGAAGGCACAAAGGGCGTTGCCTACTTTCTCAGCCGAGGTCCAAGCCCCTTGCGGCATCTTTTAGGCAGACGGTCCCTTATTGCTGCCCAGTGTGAGGAGGGAAGCGGGGTGGGTAGGAGGGGAAGGAGGAGAGAGTGAAGGGCTTGCTTGAGCTTTCTGCCACTATACTGAAACTGTCACCCTGTTGGTCACCCCCGGATCTGTCTGGACCCCAGCGCACGACCACCTGCAGACGGGGCACTCCTGGCGCCAGCCCACATTCCTGGCTATCACACAGCCTCGTCTGGGCCTGGAAACTGGGCTTGCCTTTGAAACATCAGATTGCCTCCACCCCCTGCCCCGAGGGCATGCACCACAATCTCTAGTCTACCGATGGTTTGTTTCCTTCTTGCTTCCGGGAGTGGTTATTTTCTTCGTGTGTGTAAAGTGATTTCCAGGCATTGGAGGGAAGAGGAGAATACAGCATGTGCTCGGTCTCCCTGTCTGAGATGGAAGTTGGGGCAACTTCTGACCTCCCTGAGCCTCAGTTTTCTCTTGTTCAAGCTGAGATGATGGTGGTGGTGGTCGTAATACTTCGCAAATATTTGAAAGTACAGTAGATGTCAGGCATTATTTTCTAAGCTCATGTGTGTGTGAGCTCATCTAATTCCTCAGCAGCCAATGATGTGTATTGTTATTGCCATTCTGTAGGTGAATAGACCGAGGCACAGGGAGGTTAAGAAATTTACTAAAATAAGAGGCAACTACTTCACAGGGTTAGTTTGAGGATTGTTGAATTAATACACAGAAAGCAGTTAACATGGTGATTGAAAAGTATTAAAACCACACACAAAAAATGGCAGCTATTACTATTCTCAGAACCAGCAACAGAGCCGTCTGGTAGCAGGTACTAATAAACATGTGGTGAATGGATGAAAAGGCACCGAAAAGTCACATTCCACTTGGTCTGCAGGTCATGTAGGAGGCGTTGGAGGTTTTCTTATGTAATGAAAGTAACTGTGGATTCCTGGACATTATCCACTTGGTTCTCTCTCTAGCACGCGGGTGGCAAACACAAGGCCCTCCACCTGTTTCTACCTGGCGGCAGCGCCGAGCTCCTTGCCCCTGGTTAAGGAGTAGTTACGTTTACACAGTCCTAAAGTTACATTCGCCCTTGGAAGGCAACTGCGAGGCTGATGTGGCCCCCAGTGAAAATGAGTTTGACACCCCTGTGAGTCTAGCAGCTCCACAGTTCAGATTTTTAGGAATTGGGTTCCTGGCACTTGAAAACATTTTCCCTTTTTCTGCTTTGTCATGTGGTATGATGGCAAATAGTTAATAAGTTTTTTGTTTTTTTTTTAAATCAGTTGTTTGTAGTTTTTCATGTTCGGAGTCCTGAAAAGGTATTGACTTTCATGGAACGTCACACTCTAATTTTCATATACGCATACAGTACTGCACATTTACGTGGACCCTGCATGAGAAAAAGTGCCTCCGTTCTGTACTCCTGTACTGAAAACCAGCATCCAGCACGCTGCCTGGTGCAGAGCGGGGGTCCCATAACACACTGCTGGGTAAATGAGCGGGCACATATACATGAAGTAGAATGCACGTCCCTGCCTTCACGGGACCCTGGTCTAACGGGAGACAGCGACTTATAAGAAGTAGTTGGATTGTATCCATGTCCTGGGAGCAGGGAGGAAGGAGAAGGTGCCTGTGTTTGGGGGGAGTGATGTTTGTTGTATCAGGGTATTGAAGATGGGTAAGGGGTTGCCATGGAGACTGAGAAAAAACCTTCAGCTGGGGAAAAGGGAGGGTGTCAGTCAATATAAGGCAAAGTGAACTGTAAAATCCTGAGAATCCACAAAGTGAAATGCGTTCAACGATATCCTGTTAATCTGAAGAGGCTTCTGTTGAATTTTGAAGAAAAGATCTTGAGGGAGATGATAGCCATGCACGTTCAGAATGCAGTATGATTGCGAAATACTTAGCTTAAAGCCCCCTGTAGTTCGCTTTGGCCTGCAGCGGAGTGCGAGAGCCATTCAGGATCCTTCCCGGCTTGACCACGTGCAGCCTGACGACTCGCAGTCCTTCGTATTTTGTGCTATTTCATGCCTCCTTCCTTTTGAACATGCTCTCCTGCCTCGCCCTCCCTTTGGCTGATTCCTCATGTGGCTCCGCCTCCCTCCCCCCCCACCGGGCTCACTGCCCCAGTCACCGGTAGTGGCTCCTCCCCTAGACAGGAGGGAGGGGTGTGCTTGGGGGGGGTGTTGAGGACAAGGGTTATAGCTTGTTTTTGTTTGACCGCCTGTGTGCCTGGCACTTAGTAGCAAATATTGTTGCAAAGCCACGCTAATGAACGAATTAATGAATGGCCGATATGAAAGGGGAAAGAATTTAAGAAGGCAAGCGAAATATTTCAAGGGTGTTCTTAAAGGCCACGTGGAGACGGCCAGGTCGACGCAGTCTTTGTCCCAGCATCACCTTCGTGGGAGGAGGACGTCATTCCCAGCCTCCTCCTTTCTCCAGTGGTCCCTTTAACACAAGCCCCTCAGTCCCAGGCGCCCTACAATGTCTGAATCCCACTGACGCCTTCCTTGAGCAGAGAAAAACCAACCTGACAAAGTCGAATAGGCTTTGTTGTTGTTGTTGTTAATAGAAATTCTTCCTCTGGAGGATTACCCTGTGAATGTTAGATATAAGACCATTCCACTACTTAAAGGACAAACCGGTTCACACTCCTTTTCGCCGTGGAGGACAGACGGAGAGTCCAGGCTGAGCTCCCAGTCTCCGCACGTGAGAAGTAGGGCATGGCAAAGCCGTGGCATTGGACCTGCCGCCTTACGTGAGAATGGGGCAGAGGTGCCGCTGGAAACCAGGGTGTCTGACTTCGGGTCCTCAGTCTTACAACAAATAAAAGTACCCCTGGTCCATCCCTGTTTGGCCTCTATCCTCCTTATCCTGACCATCGTAGATACTTAAGGAACACCCACTATTTGGGCGTGACATCCTGTTGCGTGGTGGTGACACACTGCACAGTTAGGGCCGGTGGAGAACGAGGGAGATGGGAGGGTCTTCACAAAATCCACATCAGCATCACCACGTTTCCTGTATTCTTTGTTGAGCGGGATCTTTAAAAAGTATTTTTTTGAATTACAGGTGACGTACGTTACCATGTCAGTTTCAGGTATACCACATAGTGAGTAGACATTTCTATAGCTTACGAAGCGGTTACTTGGATTAGTCTAGCAGCTGCCCATCTGCCTCCATACACAGTTATTACAGGGTGATTAGCTCTCTTCCCCAGGCTATACTTTGTATTTTTATATTTGTATAACTGTCAGTTTGAACTTCTGAATCCCTTCACCTTGCATGCAGTACCACAAACATCGGAGGTCTTTGGTTAGGTGTCTCTGCGTCAGGAATTTCCTGTGTCCACACCTGATGTCCCCTGTGCTCACAACCGTAGTCCCCACACTCTCAGGCGAGTGGGCCGGTGTGGGACTTCATAACGGGGGTTTTACGCCCCGCGCCCCTGTGTGATGGCTGCGGCACAAGCCAGTGAATCGGTGGCAGATATGAAAAGGGGGAGGGTTTAGGACGGTGGGCAACTATTTCAAGGACATTTTTAAGGTCTTAAGGGTCCTCAGATTTAACATGGTTTTAGGCAAAAATTTTGTACTTTCCATTTGGAAAGGAGCTGAGGCTTTGCACTCAACATTCTGTGGCCATAATAGTGGCAGTTAAAGATACACTTTTGGAGGGAATGCCTAAGGTAAGAGTTCGAGGTGCTAGAGTCTCCCAATTAGGTAAGTGGACAGTGAAAGGAGAGAGGGGCCTGCCGTACAGCGTGGTGGTGGCCGGATAGTTGAGAGCACAGATGTAAATTAATGTTCATCTCCCAGATTAGTTCATCAAGAACAGCTAATGAGCTAAGGAACGGTTCCTGTCCTGTTTTCTGGGCAAGCCACAGTGCTTAGCAGCAGCTGCAGATGCATTGTGGACATGCTTGCACCACGCAGAGGAGCACATGCTGAGCTCTGATCTGCAGAAGTCTGCAAAGCCTGGTCTTTTTGAGTTATCCGTCCTTAGAGGGATGTCAGAGAGTGCGGTTAGCCAGAATAACAGAGAGACCACAGGACACGGCAGCCTGGCTCCAGAGTCCAGGACTCTGGACTCTGGAGCCAGGCTGCCGGGGTCAAATTGAGGCTTGTCACTTACTAGCAGAGTGATCCTCGCCCCTTGGTCTTCGTGTTCTCACGTGGTCCCCTCCCACCTGCGTCCAGGCTGGTCTGTGTGACTAAGAGCACACGGCAGAAGTGAGGCTGTGACTTTCGAGCCTCGGTCATAAAAGACTTGGCCACTTGTGCCTTGTTCTCTGGGGTCACGTGCTCTGAGGGGAGCCAGCTGCCATGTCATGGGGCTACTCAGTGAGCCCCGTGGAAGGTCACAGGGTGAGGAACTGGGCACTCCAGCCAAGGCCTATGAGTGAGGCATCTTGGAAATCCAGACTCATCGAGTCTTAAGGAAACTGCAGCCCTTGCTGACATCTTGACAGCCAGCTTCTGAGTTAGACCTTGCGGCAAAGCCCCTCCCAGATCCCTGGCCCGCGGTGAGAGATAATAAATGCTTATTGCGGTTTCAAGCAATAGGCAGCTGAACAAAAAACATTGTAAGGACCTAATGTAAAGGATATCATGCACAATAGTCTTCATTTGATGAAGCAAATAGTGGCGTGCCCTTTCAATTTCTGCTACACAACTTCCATGGAACACTGTTCTGCCAGATACTCTGGATAAAAGGGGTTTACTAATGCTTATATAATTTCAGGAAAAGCTACACACTAGGTCTCCTTTTTACACTAGGTCCACAGTGCCTGTAGACATGTGTATTCAAGGATCGGACAAGTCCTGAAGAAAGTTCTTTTTCGGTTAGCCCAGTATTTCCCAACTTGTGTTGTGAAGACATTTCTTTCTCGGATGTCACTTGGTAAGATACTGTGGGCACCGGTAAGAAACATTATCCTCTCGTACTGATTCTCAGATGCCAGCCTGTGTCAGAGGCAGTCTGAGATCTTGTGCGACACAGATTCCCGGGCCCCCCTCTGAGAATTTCTGATTTGGGTGATCTGGGGGAGGGCCTGGGAATTTGCATTTCTGATACGACCTTCAGTGATGGCGAGGCTGCTGGTGTGTGCAGGCAGTGGGCCACACTTCGAGAAGTGCTGTTTGGTAGGGTCCCAGCTTCACACAGTGAGTGGAGGAATGGCCAGTGAGCCCAGGAAGGGATACTCAATTGCAAGGAAACGCAAGTCAAAACTGCCATGAGAGGCCTCTTCACGGCCACGGGGATGGTTCTGGTAAGAGAGACAGATAGCAGGAGGTGTAGGGCAGGGGCCTGGAGAAACTGACACTCGCGGGAACATACAGTGCTGCAGCCGCTTTGGAGAATAGTTCGTCAGTTCCTCAAATATTAAATGTGGAGTTAACCCTACGACCCGCTATTTCACATGTAGGTATATTGTTCAGAGAAATGAAAACACAGGCCCTTACAAAAACTTGCCTGTGAATGCCCGTAACAGCATTATTCATAAAAGCCCAAAAATGGTAACCACCCAAGTGTATCCATTAGCTACGAATGAATGAGCAAAATGTGATTTCTTATACAATGAGTTACTCCTTGACAATGGAAAGGATTCATGCTGCAACACGAGTGACCTGTGCAGACATTATGGTAACTGAATCAAGTCCTTCGCAAAAGGCCACATGTTGAATGATTCCACTTGTATGAAAAGGTCACAATCAGCAGATCCTCAGAAACGAAAAGTACCATAGTGATTACTGAGGCTGGGGGGAGGGTGGGTGGGGAGTGACTGATACAAGATTTCTTTTTGGGGGGACGAAAATGTCCTGGAAGTAGATAGTGGCGACGGACAACTCTGTGAATATTCCAAAAGCCAGTGCATCGTACACTTGCGTTGGGAGAATTTGGTGATTGTTAACAAACTGAATAAAACTGCTACACGGAAGAATGCGTACAACTTCTGAATTAGGATAGCAACAAAAACACGATCCCCAGCTCCAGCATCCATTGTCACTCTGCTGTAACCTATGAGGTGCTAGGGCCATGCTGCAGATGGTGCGGTGGTGGGCCGTGCAAACGGGACCTTTAGGAGGGAGGGCCTTTAACTCTCCCCTCTGCCCCACCCCCCATGGAGATAACGAGTGCGTATGGTTTTGTTGTGGCTCTGAATGAGCGGTGGACTGGATGGGAAAGGGCAGCTGATCCCCAGGCATCGTGGGCCCTGGAGGGAGCACAAAGCCCACTTCCCATCTGCCATTCACACAGGGCAGTAGGTTCCCCTTCCCAGGGTTAATTCGTTTGTTTTGGTCATCGTTGTTGCTTGGTTTGCTTTTTAAAAGACCGGAAGTCCTAAACCAGAACCGTGGCTTTGGTGTGGATTATAATCTGGGGCTCTTGTTGCAGAAGCAGAATTTTGGCCTTACCCTGGGAGGGCCAGAAGTGGGCGTGCTAAGTAGGAACCCCGACAATTCTGGTGCAGGCCGGTCATGGACCCTGAAGCAAACATTTGAGCTGGAAAAGCACCTGATTATATTGGGAAAGCACATCGGTCTGTAAGCGGCTGACCCACCCACCCCAGAGCAGGGTTTACTCTCGGAAGGGGAGAGAAAAGAGGGGCTGGGGCGGAGGCCCAGCTGTGCCTGAAACGTCCCTGTCTTTTAAGACCTGATTTGAAGAAAACAGCCACCCTGTTAAATGTGGGGTTGCGCACAGCTGTCCATGTGGGATCTTAGTTATTTCTGAGTATCTGATACAGCTCAGTGAGAAATGTATCAGGTATTGTATGACCTTTGGCATTAGGTTTCAGGGTGTGGGTTTCTCTCAGGGATGCCCATGTTGGGCCCTGGGTTTCTGCAGGGCTGGCTGTAGGTGGGAAGCCCACCCCTGGGCCTGCCCGCTCCCCTCCTCCTCCCGCAGGCCTGGTGCAGTGAGTTTGGGGACTGCTCCAGGCTCCACACCCGGCTCCCGCAGGGCAGGAGGCAGAGGGCAGGAACTCGAGAAGCCTCAGGATAGAGTTTCTCCTGACTGAACAGGAAGGAGAGGAGGGACAAGCAAACCACAGCCTGCCTGCTTGGTCCCAGGAGACATCTTTAGTGTCACTTTCCTTCCCTTTCCCTCATAGGTTTCAAGCCCTCCTGTCTGGTCCACCTGTCTCCAGGAAAGAGGGTTTTTTGTTTGTTGGCCAAAGGCGACCTCAGGGATAATCTTCCCCCCACACCACCCCCCATCCAGTCCTTTTCTTTGCTGTTTTTTCTTCAGGGTAGTTT